>KZ061770.1:203211-255804 GCA_002091835.1 Anopheles maculatus
GAGAGAGAGAGAGAGAGAGAGAGAGAGAGAGAGAGAGAGAGAGAGAGAGAGAGAGAGAGAGAGAGAGAGAGAGAGAGAGAGAGAGAGAGAGAGAGAGAGAGAGAGAGAGAGAGAGAGAGAGAGAGAGAGAGAGAGAGAGAGAGAGAGAGAGAGAGAGAGAGAGAGAGAGAGAGAGAGAGAGAGAGAGAGAGAGAGAGAGAGAGAGAGAGAGAGAGAGAGAGAGAGAGAGAGAGAGAGAGAGAGAGACAGCACATAGATGATCAGCAAGGAATGTTGAAAAAGAGCAATGATCGAGTTAAATAACCAATCGATTATCCACCAGCATCTCCAAATTTAAGAATTACCCTGATTCCTGAACAAAATTAATTCAGTTCACTCTTTATGGACTCGTTGTCGAAAAATAGTTTGTGATGGACTAGTTGGGCACCAAATTGGGTTTGCCAATTTCAGGACAGGTCATAGAAGAGTATAGTAAAGGGCTTTAAGACATTTTGGAAAATGAAAGGTCTGCGTCCTCTTCTTCTTCTTTGAAATTACAACCATCTTCAAACTATCCTTTGAAACTAACGTTGTTGGATGAACAGTCCTCAATACGGACGGACGATCTGCATGGGATTGAACCTCCGGTAGCCATAACAGGGAATTCGCAGACATTTGAATGTCTTGGTCACTATCAAATCTATGTGCTCATTAAATGTCATCTTATCGTCAAATATGTCACCAAGATCCTTAATATTCGATGTTAAAGTTATCGGGGCGATGTTAAAGTTCTTAATAAGGGCGATGTTAAAGTTATCAATCGGATAGTTGAACAGGAGCTACTGAACGATAATACAGATAGTCTAGTCTGGTATCTCCTCAACCTTGCTCGAGAGACGATCATCTGAGACTCTCGGGGGTGAAAAATTTGGAGACTTTCTTCTGCAAGCGAATGCCATGCAAGCAAAGATTACTGCTCCATAAAGTCGAGTCCAACATCTTGACCAGAAGAGTTAAAACATCCAGTGATCACAGAGACTGACAATGTTCAGTAAGTTCACGTTACTTTTACAGACTTCGAAGTAGCAATCGACAGAATTGACAAACTTGGCGTTTCAGTACCCATGGTTGTGTGGTTAAGGTCTTATTTTGTATAATTGTTCTTGCCCAGTAAATATAGGCTCAACTGTTGCGTTTGAAATTTGTTGTTCTTCCTATGTTCCTTAGGGTATGATCAAATGGAGTTGCTGGCCGAATGTTGCTGGCGAAATGTATGGAATTTGACAGCTTGAAAAGTTGCCAGCCACTTTGTTGCTGCCACATTCCATACATTTTGTCAGCAACATTCGGACAGATACTCCATTTGACCATACCCTTAAGGAATCGCGATTTCTCCTGTATTGTTATTTATTAATGATGCATGTAGTAATCTTCCTCCCTCAGGTCACCTGCATTAAGCTGATATGTGTACAAAATGAATTAATCTGTGTTAGTCCTATTTTATTTTTTTTTTATTCAATTAGAACGGCCTGGCCGTATTGCTTGAGGCGCAAGTCCTAGGTGCTCTACAAATTATGTGATTTTATTTAGTCCACAAAGTTGACCTTCGATTATACGGTTGATGCATTTAAGATAAATCGTGTGTACAAGATATCGTGGTGTGTGTAAGATAACATCTCTTCGACTCTCGGGGTGATCGATAGCTGTATTTTAAAGATCATGTAGAATTTATTATATCGAAACAAACAGAACCATGGGAATGATTCGAGGTCTAACATAAGACATTAGAGATTCGTTGTGTATTAAAGTTTTGAACCTCAACCTAGTTTGTTTCTCTCTGGAATACTCTATGTTAGTCATGTATAAAAGTTAAATAAATATTTTTTTGTCTGATGTTGAGTTTGGTGTAATGTAATACTGTACAAGCCTTGTTCATTGCTTCTGGTGCATTGCTTCTGTGAGAGAATGACAGTCCTGCGCTCCTATCTTGTTTTCCTTTATACATTCCTCCCTTCAAAAATCCAGCGTCCTCGTGCTCGGACCCTTTCCTTCTAAAATCAACGACAATTTCATGTTTTATACTCCTTTTGTCGATTCTTATTTCTTCTCTTCCAGTTTTCATTCACTAATCATTACGTCTTTGTAAGCATGTTGCTTCATTTTTTTTATTAAGTATTCTGCGTCTGTTCAATGTGCCATTTCGTGTTTTGTTCTTTTGGTTTCTAATTAACTAATGAAAAGTTAATAAAATAACTTTTTATTTAGTTTTTTTTTACAACCGTAATTTTCAAACAAAAGTATCTTGAAGTAAATATAAAATTACAATCGTAACTAACGAGCACAAAAATACGTCACAAAATAAAACCGAAAAATAAAAGTAAAAGCTAAAACAAATAGAGAAAAGAAAGAATACAAATTGAAAAAAGCATGCAACTTAAAAACAAAACATTGTGATTATCGTTCGATGCAATTTAATTAAATTTAAAACAATAAACAAGTTTAATAATTCGTAAAAAATTGTTGTGGTTGGTACTTAATATTTTAAGTATTCTGAAATTTGAAGACACTCCCAGGCAGTAAAATGTATTTTCTGTTTCAGTATCGACATTATTTATTTTGTATTTTACTAATCATTTTTCGGTTGCTTTGTGACTATTTTGCTACTTGTAAAATTATTATGTGCATATTTGCTTATTTTTATATATTAGCACTTTTGCTTGTCGATGTGTTGCTCTTGTCAAAAACGTCATTAAAAATAAAATAGACCAACTTAAACTAAATTTTTTATCTTCCATAGGTTAATGTTTTAACGCACTAGAATTCAACAGATTAAATTGATTATAAATCTGGTTGATTCAAGTGTCAATTATAGCTTAAAGTTGCTATAAAAAGAGAACTTGAACACACAACTGTTTCATTCCGCACAACTCCTTCGCCACAATAAATAAGATCTAATGTTGCTGCTTACCTACTCCATTTCGGGTAGCCCGTTTCACGCTACTTGCTTTACTAACTTTCCTTTCTTAAACGATTTTCCACACTTTCCGCGTTCTCTCCTCTTCGCTCCCCGATTTGGCAAACAAAACCATTCATTTTCCGATTTTCCGATTCGTTACGATTTCACTTTACGCTTGCACACAACAGGATTAATTTGTCCGATACCCGGCCCGTCCATAATGGCTAATCGTTTTTTCGGTGGCCCAACCACCCACCTGACGGGTGGAAAATGGTGAGCATAGCAAGAAGAAAAGAAGCAAGCAGCACCCCCAAAGTGTACGAATTCTTTGAGGTAGAAAAAGAAACCCTTTGCCGACTTTTTTGTTGTTGTTGACTTGGCTATAGTGTTGAAGGCTTGCACGTAATGGGTAAGCTTTATTAGCCACCGATGGTTTTGCATTCGCCATTTGCACCAAAACAGCCTGTTCGGCTCCTCACTCTCCTTCCACCCCTCCTCTTCCTCCTTCTCCGACCTGAATTTCGAGCCCGTCCGAAGCAGTTAAAGGTTAACGTTAAACGATCGCCCCATTCTCATCCCCTTTCTGGCGGTAGAAAAGCGAGTAAAAAGAAGGAAAAACCTGTGCTAAATGTTTGCTCCCCCAGAAAAAAAAACCTGACCACTCCGAAACGGGCGCGCACCCGGCTTGGAAAGAAAAACCTCGTTTCGCTTTCCATTTTCTTCCCCCTCCACGCGCTGCCGAGCATGATTTATGTTCGATTAGGCGGAGGTTAAGGTTAATCCTTGATGAGAGCGAGTAAGCAAAACGATTTTAAACAACAACAAAAAACATCCATTCCACCATCGCCCTCCCTTGCCTTCCCCGCCCACCAACATAATCGGTGGGTGGGGCCACAAACTTCTTGAGGTGGAAACGTAGCCCTTTTTTCCACGTGCTAAATGTTACAACAACAGCACACGAAAGAATGCCACACCGAAAAACACAAATAACGCAGCCACCCACGTCACCCCATTAGATGGTGACCGATGCGGCATTAAAAAGGCATGTCCATCGGAACGAATTAAAGTAGGTAGCACGGCTGTGGTTAATTACCACCGTTCCGTACGGTGGGGCCTCCCGGTTAAGGCTGTTCCCTCCAGCCCGCGGAAAGCGTGGAATTTTGGCGTGCTGTGGAGAAGCCTGGAAGGAGGTAAAGGTGAAGAAAAAAGGGGTGTTTTTTTTTAACATTCGGATTCGGTGGCCCATGAATCATGTAGCCTTCGAAGATGTTTGTCGCTTCGGCCTGGGCGAGCGAAAAAGGCGCCCCGGAAGCGGATTTTTAACACATTATTACAACACCGCGTCAGGGCTCCTGCTTACGTGACTTCAGACGGATCAACTTTCAACACTTGACTGACCTCTTGTCTTCTTCTGCATTTCTTGATGATAACTTGAAGGTTAACATTGCTCTGGAACTGTTCAACCAGATTCTCTTGGAGCACCTGACAACTTGCAGCCCAATAAAACTTCCAAGACGTAATCCTCCCTGGAGTAATGCACGTTTACGCCTGATGAGAAGTAATAAATCATCTTGCTATCGATCCTACCGCAGCAATAGATCGCAGCGCTCCGATTCATAGCTGCTCACAACGTATACAGAAGGTATAACAAGCAGTTGCATAGGCGATTTCTTATTCGAGTGCAATCATCGCTTTCTAGCAACCCGAAATGTTTCTGGAAATATGTC
Organism: Anopheles maculatus; assembly: GCA_002091835.1. NCBI lineage: Eukaryota > Metazoa > Arthropoda > Insecta > Diptera > Culicidae > Anopheles > Anopheles maculatus. The sequence goes on from KZ061770.1 coordinate 207,874, forward strand.
CAATCGAAACGTGGTAATGACTCGCTCCCGGCTGTTCTTTCCTACAACCATTTGACATCAAGCAGCAAGAGCGACATATGCAACTTATTTGCTGAACGTTTCAAGAGTTGTTTTACTACGGATGATGCATGTTTCTCATTGGATCCTGCTTTGGTTAACGTCCCTCGTGATGCTGTGAACATTGCAATACGTGACATAACAGTCACTAAGGATTCTGTAATACGCGCTTTGAAGCAAGTTAAAAGTTCCTACAACCCTGGTCCTGACGGTATTCCGACGGTGGTTTTCGCTAAATGCTGCGATGTTTTGTCAGAGCGTCTTACACGTTTATTCAAGCTGTCGTTTACACAATGTACAGTTCCTAACGCTTGGAAATCCTCCGTGATGTTTCCGGTGGTTAAGAAAGGCGATAAAGGCTTAGCTGAAAACTATCGCGGAATTACTACACTGGCAGCTGGAGCGAAGGTCCTCGAGATCGTCGTGCAAAACTCACTAGTGTTCCACTGCCGAACGATCATCTCTACGCGTCAACACGGCTTCTATCCTCGGCGGAGTGTTACAACTAACCTCGTCGATTTTGTAACCAAATGTCATGCTGCTTTTGCATCCGGGGCACAAATGGATGTGATTTACACGGACCTCAAGGCTGCATTCGATCGCGTGAATCATCGTCTTGTACTGGCCAAGCTTACTCGCCTCGGATTCTCTGACTCCCTTGTAAAGTGGTTTAGATCCTACATCACAAAACGTTGCTACCGAGTAAAAATTGACAACTTTACATCCGGCGAATACGAAAGCTCTTCAGGCGTCCCTCAGGGTAGCAATTTGGGACCTGTCCTTTTCTCCCTCTTCTATAACGACATCACTCTGGCCATATGTGATGCTGACTGTCTACTCTACGCTGATGACCTGAGACTGTTTTTACCTGTCCGGAATAACTGTGATAGTCTTAACCTACAAAGATCTGTGAACTGTTTCTCCGACTGGTGCGTTAAAAGCGACCTACTTATTTCTGTTGATAAGTGTGTTTGTATGTCCTTCCATCATTCGGTTCGTTCTTTAGTGTTTAATTACAAAATATTTGAAACACAACTGCAACGTTGCTACACAGTTAAGGACTTAGGAGTCACCCTAGACCGCAAGCATTTTAGAAACCGCTACAATGACATTATAGATAGGGCTAACAAAATGGTAGGTTTCATTCGAAGGCAATCTAATGAATTCGCTGATCCACATTGCTTATTAGCCTTATTTAAAGCGCTTGCTCGCTCCGTGCTGGAGACTAGTTCGGTTGTCTGGTGTCCTTCTTCCAGTCGCTGGTCGAATAGGCTTGAATCCGTGCAAACAAAATTTACTCGTTTCGTCTTGCGTTTTACACCGTTCCGTAACATTACACCACGTCCATCATACAATATCCGTTGTTTACTGTTAGGATTAGAAACCCTTGCCAGGAGACGCGATATTGCTCAATGCAAATTTTTAGCCAAACTTCTGACCGGAGAGATAGACGCACCTGAACTGTTGGCACGTGTGAATATCAATGTACCTCCTAGGACCTTTAGAAATTATAATTTACTTAGAACAGGGCTAGAACTGTGATAGGGCCAATACACTCGGCCAATCACTTTGGATTTTAATAAACATAAACATAAACATAAACACCCGCCCCGGTTGGTGACGATTTATTATGGGGAAGGGAAGGCGGGGGGGGAGGTGATAACTAAAGAGTAGCTAGCGAACACCGTCGGTCACACAAATGAGCCCCAACGGAATGGAAAATATGCCATTAAGGGAGTATTAGACAGCGTTAGACTACAAAATCCCGGCGCCTAAAAGGTCAACATGTTGGTTCATTTGTGTGTCTATTTTTTTTTTGTACACTTTTCTTTTTTTCCGATGTTTCCAACATCGTTATTCATCCTCATCTTTAAAAGGTAGCATAATCCATAACTGGTTAAACACGGAACAGCCCGAACCGAGCTGGGTGCCATGAATTATTCGCCTCGCACGGTGGTTAAGACACTTTTAAAGAAGTGTCCCGTGTGTGTCTTGAGATGCACGTGCTCGAACACACACGCACACACCACTTCTTGTCCTTTTCCGATCGGATTTATGCTATCCATTTAACCCCCCCTCCCTTTCCACACCCTTCAAACTCCCCTCGAATGGGAATGCCCGTGAACCCGAACGCCCATAACTCATCATTTATATGACAGTAAGTATTGCGATTTTCGCCGTGCGTTTGTAAAGCGACCGTGTGTGTGTGTTGGGTACATGGATCAGCCAACTGTGTAAGAAAACCTTCCCCGGAAAAGCCGAGCACCCGTAACCACAACGTTACACACTTTTCCCAACTGCCAACTGTGCGCGGTTAGCAAAGCGAACCAACCAGCTCATACATAAATAATAAAGAGGTGAAGTGGTATGACGGTTTTCAGCGAGGGGGGGTGTGGGGTTGGGGTGGGGCACGAAGCAGGCGAGAAAAAGAGAAGCAGGAAGGTGTCAAAAAGCATCCTTTCGTGTCCTATTTTATTGGTCCACCGTTCTCGGCTCGCTACAGGAAATTGGAATTTGTGTTTTCGGTGGATGCCACTAATAATGTCCTTCCCATGACAATTGGTACACCGTTTCTTGCCTGCTTTTTTCACCTCCCCCTGATTGTAACCGTTACACCTTGCTTTTGTGGTGCGTTCAATAGAGCAATAAAAATTCTTGAACGAGCAGGCAAAAAAAAACCGACCCGCTAACTCACCCCGGCACGGAAATAGAACGTGTATCCTGGTCACGGCACCAAAAAGTCATCCACCAGCGAAACGATTTCGAAACTTTTGCCAAGTGCCACTTGTGTGGGTAATGAAGGACAATGGTTTGAAGAAGATTTCTTTCCTATCCTCCAATTTTCCCTTCTTCAGGTTATTGGAAAAGTTCATTACACAGCGATAATCTTCTGGCGCGCTTTGTTGTCGGTAATGCTTCAAACATTGTAACAAAAAATCAGCAAACGGTGTGGCAGATCAAACTTTTTGGAATCGTAAAACGAATACGTACGGAGGATGCGTTTGCGTCGGTTAGAATCTAAATGATAAAAGAAAATCGAAGTTGTGCGAGTGCAGAGCGGCTAGTGAAGCGGTCCACCCAACACTTACATATACGCTGACATTTCTGTTTCCGGAGCATTCCGGATATACGGGGCGAGTTTTCGTTTCGATTAAGTGAAAATATGCACTGCCGCAGCTTCCATACACAGGGAAATTGGAACTGTACTTGGGGGTGGAAAGGGAAGAGAAGGGAGGGAGGGGTGGGAAACATTTCGCAACTGCAAGCATCGTTTCACTGTTGCCGATGACACTTTGGTGCTGGAACTTTTTGAAATGGATCCCAAAAACCACCCCCCAAATCCCGTACGCTTGTAAGGAATGCTCTTTTTCGTGTTGGTGCTTGAGGTTGCGGGAGTTACGGGGTTGGGGTAGGACGCTGTGGAGTATCTTCAAAAGCTGTCCAGTTGGTGTTCGGTTACTCGGTTTGCAAATCCGCAAATATTCTTTCCACACTCACACACACACACGTACGGGTTTCTTCCGTTTTGTAAAAGATGCGAGTTTCGTTGGAAAGTCGTGCCAGTCTCAAGGACTAACTTTTCCATTTACTTGCAAAATTATCATTACAAAGCGTGTACCGCAAAAGGCGGGTAAGGCAGGCGAGAAGGAAGCGGAGAGGCAGGTTTTTCCAACGTGTATCTTCTGTTTGTGTACTGCCCGAGATGGTCCGGAGAGCGTTTACATTCGTCAACGGGAACCTCGGGGACTGTCCGCAGTGGTTGTACGAGCAGCGTCACAGTGGAACTTGATACTTCCCGCTCCACGTTGAGGTTAGGGATGAAGGTTCACATTTCGGATGCAAAAACCACCGTTACAGCCCTGCAGGGAGCAAGATGTGCATCGGTTAAGCAGTTGAACAAAGCGGATCTAATGCGAAGCGAAACGGTTTCTTGCCCGGTGGCCCGGTTTCGGACCACCATTCGGCGTGCAGGTTCGGCGTCTTCTTTGACGGATGCGATGAGGTGGCCATTACTGGCTGGCAAGATCTGTTTGTGCCCGATCAATCGAAATCCTTGCTGGGCCCGTAATCAATGCGCTTTCAACAGGAAACGTTCTCACATCCCCCAGCTGTATCTGTATCGCCTCCCATTCCCGTAACGCCGGGCCGTTGTTTCACGCTCGGTTTTGCAATCTTCGACTTTCCGTGCCGGAAACTTTGCAGGAGGAATTAAAATTTACAACATTTCACCAAGAGTTTCACCGATTTCGATCCCTTCACCAGGCTTTCGGGGCTGGGAGAGGTTTTGGCCGAAATACCGTACTTTGGTCCCGCAAATGGAATAGATTGAGTTGCGTTCCGAGTCAAAACTCTACACCACCGAGTATGTCTTCTACGCTCGGGTTTTAGGTTTCTTGGCCGACCGAGGTGATAGGAAATGAATGAAAAAAAGAGAACACAAACTACGGTGCAGCACGATGGAGGGAGCGTGCGAGTGAGAAGCGGTGAAGTGAAAAGGTCGCCACACGCGTACGCACGTAACGACGCCAAATGGAGTCCCCCCACCACTCCAAAAAACCCCGAACAGGGACAATCAACCCCCAAGAAAACCTCAACATGAACTTCCCGGCTGGACCAATACGAAACTGTACTATGGTGTGGGTCTCTGTGTGTGAGAATACCTCAGAAACTTTCTTCAACAGTTTTCACATTCATTGCGGATGTCTCCTCTTAAGATCTTGACACAGCGGCAGCTAGTTTGCGGAATGTATCCTTTCGGGCGAAACTGGAGCGCTAGCACGAAAAGGACATCCCCCTGTGGGCGAGAGTTGCCCGGCCCGAGTCTCGAGATCTTCGACACTCCTTTTTGGGTGAAATCGATTTTTGTGAGGTCAGAAACCGTCTTGGCACAGTGAACGTAAGGTGTTTGGGTCAAAGAAACGCGAGTATAGCTTTAGCAAGTAGTGACGCTGTAATCAAAACAGGTGCTAAGGCTCAATGCTAACCCATTAGCGCTAGTCTAGAAAGATGAGTTAATTGAAGTTCAAAATTGGTTAAAAGAAGATGTTTTAAATTTCTCAAAGTCTTGGTCTGGAGACTAAACCTCTGGAGACTTTCATAATCATATCCGTTTTTTGGCCTTTAAAATGATTCCTTGATGACTTGGTCACCAACATCTTTAGAGCGCTGACTAGGACGAATTTACACGTAAATAACTATACATATACTCGTCTGATTTATAAGCTTTAGGGTCGTCATAAGGTTGTCAATCACCAAGTAGATGATCTAGGGCAAAGTTTTTGAAATCAGTGTTACACAGAGTGTTATTACAGACCATCTCCCCATCCAGCAAGATTAAATTTCCAGCTACGGGTGAAACTTAGTCACAGATAGCCAGAAATGGTAGACCTCTCGAGGATGTAGGGCCAAAGAAGAAGAAAAAGAATAATACGTTGCAGAGAGTTATGGAATCATACTCCTGGTCTATTTCTAGTCACAATCTGAAACATTCCGATTCTAGCGCGAGGATTCCTAATGACCTTCAAGTCGTCGTGAAATGTTGGAAACATATTCTGGCAACAAAACAAACTACTCCAAATAAGTCCAATTTTTAGGGTCGCTCTACAACAACCACATTGCTTCATTCTTGAAGAAACCTGTTTCAAGGTTTTTACAAAGCACAAATCATCACTCATGATAATGCTTTCAGACAATCCGGTACGACAGCGATGGTGGTTTAGGCTTCTTACTTTATTAATTTAAGGACACTCTCGTCATGATATCGTAGCTGTCAAAATTTCAAAAAACATGGATGAAGAACTTATAAGACCTATTTCATCCACCTCTTGCTCTTTCACCTATTGCAGAGTAGGCGACGTCATTTTGTCCTTACGTTTGTCCTTAAAAGCCCAATGTGTAGTGGTTTAACTATGCAGCCAGGTTTTCAAACCGTACCATCGTTGATACGGCTAGCACCGTAAGTAAGCACGTCCCGGCGGTTCATGCTAATGAAAATTAACGATTCGAAAGCTGATGTTGAAATGACTCCGGAGAAGACATCTTTTTTTTTGAGAATTGTTGAAGGGTGGGAAGTTGTTCAGTACTTCATTCAACTGGAACAGTTCGGATTTTCTTAACTTACCGGTAACACAGACACACCAAAACACACACAAGCCAGACATTGAAATGTACGTAAGTTGGGACGAGTACTTGCGCGTTTTGTTGAGGATACGGATTGTCCTGGCTGAATCTGTCTGCCGGGCGGGCCAGAAACAACTCGCCTCAGTCAACGTGTCATCCCCGATATCGCTCGCCATGGCGCGTTAGAATAGGGTGGGATTGCAAATCAATTAATCATTCCGCAATTCCGCGATTTCACCAACGCCCATCCCCCCCCTGCAGTCCGCTCAGTTTTCCAACGGAATTGAAAGCGTATCGAATGCGAAGGTACATCCTGTTCCTGAGGTGCGTCCTGTTGCATCATGTACGAGAAGACGCTCCACACAAAAATCGGCACCCCTTGGTCTAGACTTTTTAACCGAAGCTACTACGATCAGCAACATCTTTGTCTACAAATTCTACTTCCGCTTTCGCTAGCACACACACACACACAAATACACGCAAACACGGATAAGGATGGTTCGTCTGCTGGAGTTACCATAACCCGAGGTCGGGTCGTTTCGAATATCTTGATGTGTTTTTCCAGGACCTGCCCTGGAACCTGGCTGCCTGCGCGAGATCGATGTGTCCGTAACCAAAGAGGTAACTAAGCCCAAACTCCTCGCTCATTTCCACCACCCCCATCACTCGCCCCTTCACCAGTGAAATGGTCTCGAAAGGACGCGTGCCGTGTGGAAAGCGAAAAACCACCGATCATTAATCATTCGTCGTTCGGGCCGGGTACTTTGCTGTAGGCAACGCAACGGCCACTCTAAAACGCTTCCCTCAAACCAATCTCCAATGCTAATAGAGCTAGATTGATTCGAAATCTGCTTACCTCCGGGTTTCACTTGGCTGGCGTCAACCAACCACCCGAACCCATTCCTTTCAAACTTCCACGTCGCCATTTTTTGTTGTTGTTGCCTTCCTTTTCTTTAAAAGCATCCCGTGCTGGAGGTGTACCATCGGGTGCTTTACCATGCTGTCCCACTGGCCCGCTTTTCTTGCAAAAAGGGGTACTTCTTGTCTCGCACCATCGCTCTCGCCTACACCTCCCATCAAACCTATCGCTAGTAAAGCCCGAGGACCGAGGACTTAAAGGTTTTAATTCCCGGCAATCAATCAACCAACCAAGCCGACTGTTTCCTCTGTTTTTTTGTGTGTGCAAGCTTGCTGTTATATTTTTTGTTTGCGCGTGTGTGTGTTCTTTCCACTTTCTGTTTTAGCTTTTCATCCCGTCTCGTAGTTTCGAGCGTCCATTTTCATCCACCCGTGCAACCATCGGAAGATCTGCTTTTCCACCGGGCTGCTGATTAAGCAAAGCGTTTCTGGCTGTTTCTTCCCTTTCGCACAACATTTCAGATTACTTTTTCTTTGCTGCTTCACACATAAAACACATCTTAATATTTACAGCCGCCGTTGCGTCGCCAACAGGAGTCTGCTGGCGAACAGGCTTGCTAACAGCATGAAAAACAAGCTGAAACAAGTAAAGAGGAGTATGAAAATAAGGACCTTTCAACACAAAATGCAGCACCATAGGTGTGTGGTATAACGTTTTAATCTGCCTGAGGATCAACGTACGCCTTAAAGTATGTAATTTGCATCACAATATGTGTTTTTTTTCGGTACACTTTAAGTTAAAGTTTACACGTCGGGGTTGTATCCTTCCATCGTTTCGCTGCAATTTATCATATGCAGAAACTGTGTTTGTGTGTCACTCAAGCGAGAACAGGAACATAAAAATTAAAGCGAGCGCACCAGCACAACTCGAGCAAGAATACTTATTTGTCTACTAGAGAAGCTACACGTATTCGATCCCTTTTTCGTTCTCGATGTGTACAGGAAGCACTTTCGAATGTTAAGAGTTACTGTCTCCGGTTTACCTTTTTTTCCTGTGGGGGGAATTAGAAGATGGAATGAACAAAGTTAAATACGAAAACCAGCCAACCAAACGACCAAAGAAAGAAAGTATGATTGAAGAGCATCCTTATCTTCATCTTATTTGATAGCACACAAGTTTAAATTTTCTTCAATATGTTCATTATGATCAATATGTTCTCTTTACTTCCTCCTTATTAATTGGTTACTTAATTTTGTTTATTTATATGAAGTATCTTCTTCTTCTTCCTTGGCACTACAACCTCGTGAGGTCTTGGCCTGCTAGCAATTGCTAGCTTTCTTTGACTTAGTTATACCCGTAGCTGGATAGTCAGTCCTGCGTACGGGGAGGCGGTCCGCCGGGATTCGAACCCCGGTCCTGCCGTGTGAAGACCGGCGCCGCTATCGAATACACCACCGGGCCGCCCATCATAGAGCAGTTTAAAAACGGGGCAAGAATTATTTAAGCAAGTACAATAAAGTAGGAAAAAACAGCAAAGCTCTATTGAAGAATTAAGGAAGTAACATATAATTTGGAACTGCTTAATATTTGTTTAGATATCTGTATTACATTCAACTCTAAAAAGATGTAAAATGTTGTGAGGATTGATGAGGGATTGAACACACATTTTGTGTTTATGTTTATTGTGACTTCATCAACGGATCGAACGGACCTCTCAATAGTATAAGTTTTTTTTTTTTCAATAACAATTAAAGATGCGGCATATGCAGACACATGAAGGACGATAACCAAAGGTGGTCCGGGGCTCTGCCGGAAAGGGCCGTCCTGGGAGGTACATATAGACCGATTAAAGTAGCGTTTGGCCGTCGATTGTGCCATTAAGAAGACAAGCAATGAAGGCAAGTTTGACATTTTATACACGATTGTCAAAAACCTGTCAAGAATTGTAGCTCCTCTTTGGATGGACTCGAGTTGCGTTAAGGCCCTCCTTGAAGGAGGCCACCAGATGATGTACGCTAAAGTTATCAACTTGATAATGAGCTGATGGCTGTCCTTCGGAGTATTTTTTGTTTCCAACCCATTTGATATACATTAATTAGAGTGTGCTTTAATTAGCAAAAGGCTTCCGGGATATCAAATATACACTTGAGGGTGATGCAGGGATGGTTTGATGTATTGAGTAGTGATTTATTGCAAATCATTAACGAGTAGTTATCTAAGGGAGCATTTACTGCATGTTGGAACAAATTTGAAGAAATTTCTATAAAAAAGGAAAGGATATAAGGAGGGAGTTGAAATGGAAAATATTGTTAAAAAGCAATTAACTGGATATCTGGCTAAACTCAACATACTGATTCCTGAACAGACTGGATACAAAAAAGTTCATTTTTGTAAGTCAACCGTTCATCTTAGATTTAATGAAATGGAAAGAGACAATGGATATATTAACATATTTGTATTTGTTTATTCTAAATGTTTGCCACTATGGGTTTAACAATTTTATTTCTTATTTACTAAGGAAGGAGGAACATCAATGGGATAGGACAGAGATTAGGTAGTTAGAAGAAGTTGTACAACAGAGATCGGAAATGGGAAACAGGGAAATTGAAGTCAAACAGATGGTGTACGCGGTTAAAGGCATTGCATGCTCGCAACCTGGGATCATTATGGCCATAAACCGTATGCTGAGAGAGAATAAAGATAGGAGGTCTATCACGAAGACGACGTGAAGAAACATATATGGGTATAGAGGAAAGAAGAGAAGGAACGTCGAATTCAGAGGAAAGGATACAGGCAATGAAGTAGGACTGCGCTTGCAAATGACGGGATCTGATTTCAGTCAGTCCAAGTATTCGGCACCGGAGGGAATAAGAGGGTGCAGGAGCAGAGTATTCGTGAAGAAATCTACGCACCGCAAGGCGCGTGAACCTCCGCTGTACCCTTTCTATTCTCTGCATAGCGGTCACTCCAGATGGGGTCCAGACAACGCTGGCATAGTCCAAGACGGAACGAACCCAGCAGCAATACAATGCCTTCAAACAGAGGGGATCTCTGATTTCAGAGGACATTAAAATTAAAACATTCTTTACATAATTAAAAGAATAATTAAATAATGTGAAGTTCTTGGTAGAGTTAGGAAAAATGTGAATTTATATGCAAAATCTGACAAATCATTATAAATCATTAGTGGCTCCTGATTTATTGATTTCTGTTCATCGATCCTATACCTAGTGAATGCTTGAAAGCTTGATAGAATTCTTCTTCTTCTTCTTCTTCTTCTTCTTCTTCTCCGGCTTTACAACCTCTGTAGGTCTTGGCCTGCTATTTCTAGCTTTCTGTGACTTGGTTTTTACCCGTAGCAGAATAGTCAGTCCTGCGTACGGGGAGGCGGTCCGCCGGGATTCGAACCCCGGTCCTGTTGTGTGAAGACCGGCGCCGCTATCGCCCCAAATTCAGAAGTAGCAAAATAGAGCGATGAAGTACGTTCTTACACCAATCGTAGCCTTCCGGATCTTCTTAGTGTCAAACTATCTGCACTATAATTAGAACATCGGGACCCGTATTTCGCATTTGAACAGTGAACCTTCAGATTTCACCACTAAAATTCTTATTCGAATTATTGAATCGTATTGAATTCCTCTATTAGCTCGAGATTATCACCGTGAACTGATACGCTGCATCTCGATCAAACTCTATCCTGGACAGAGACTTTAGCCATCAGATAACTTGTCTTCGTCTCATGCATCGATGTCCACTGATGTCGAGGTAATTTTCGAATCTAAGAAATTTGATTAGAGATCTATTGAAAATCGCACACGCATGTCGAAGTCCGTTCTTTGCCTGATATGTTACAACGAGTCTGACAACACATTCGACACTCGCATCGTCAATAGTGTTTCGGGACTCACAGTCTTACCAGCTTTTCCAGGAAATCCATACCACAGGATGTTCCATAGCTCAGTCAGGTCTATGGTGAAGTAGGCCAAGTTGAAATCTCCAAACAGGCAGTGCTTGAAGATCTGATGCTGGCAGCAATTCTGGAAACGATTTGACCGACACTCCAACAAAGCCAACTTCCCTTTGATAACTGTAGCAAAAGGCACAAGTCTGCAGAATAGCATTCGGGACATCTTGACGGCAGCATTCAGGATTCAGCTTAGCAAAACAATTGCAGCTGTAACAAAGTCCTTAAAATTTTTAAAAGACAATTAAATTATTAGGCGTAGTTTTCCATGTAGTGGCTGATAGACTTGACTTGACTTGTTTACTCTATACTTCGTATTGACTGGACTATCTATAGAACGTCCTTGATATGTATCTCGAGGACTGCCTAACACTGAAAAATATTCTAATTGTTGTTCACGTATCCTGAAGCTCGTTGTTTGGATTTAAATGCAAATGGAACTCGCCGGGCTTCTTTTCTTTTATGTTTGAAAATGCAATTCCTAAAGGATTTCGTGCGAAATTGTCAATTATTGTGTTGATAATTTCTGGTAATTAAACATTTTACCATTAGAAATCATGTTTGCATGCAATCTGCCACAAGAATTAAAATGAATTAAACCTCACCGACCCAAAGGTATGCACCGTCAGATAGTTATTGTTTTACGCACTTATGTACAGCAAAAAAAAAGGTGTAAATGTGTATATTAATAATAAAAATACATAAAAAAAAAGTTATAATACCCAACCGTATCTAGGCGTGAGTGTGAAACGCACCTAATAAAACCTGGTCCACCCGATTATTAGGCGTGTGCGTTAGCGACCAACCGTGTCACTAATAATGATCGTCCGTGACATTAAGTTGCCTGAATGACCTCCGCCATAAACGCATATTCCTGCTCTATTTAACGAGCCACTTTATCGTCCGCTCTTCATTAGCTTCTTTTTGGCAGGCAGAAACGTTTGCCTGTGCGGGTACGGACCGAAGAAGCGCTGGTCCACGAGTGTCCTGTACAGCAGGTTCGATCCTTCTGCTATTAATTAACATCCCTAGAAAAATGGTTAAGAGATGCGTAAAAGAAAACAAAAAAAAGTCTAACAACGAAACAGAAAATCTTGCTTAATTTCCGGGATATCACACCATATCAGAGTGCGCGCGTGTGTGTGTGTGTGAGTGTATGGTATACTTGGCTTTAGCGAAATCGTGTCACGATTTACGACTCCCGGTGGTAGTTTATGAGCTCCCGAGAAGTTTCGAGTTCGCTTTTCCCTTTTTCCAAACGCGACTAAAACGGACTAAAAATATAATTCAACCATTGATTGGTTTCGCGTTTCGTCACACACTGACGGATGGATAGTGGACACATACGCACATACACACAGCTAGCTTGTGCCGCTTCCCGATGAATCTAATTTTGTTTAATTAATTAATTTACGGAACCTCTCGATGGCTGTCGAGAAGCCATAAATCAATAATAATTCACGTCTTCTCGTATTCTCGTGGCTTGCGTTTGATTAGACGGGAAAACTCGATGCTCGTTGAGCGAGGAAGGGGGTAGAAAAGGGGCAGAGAGAGAGAGAGAGAGAGAGAGGTGGGATGAAGGATAAAAAGGGGTTGACAGGGGGAGGCGTTGGAACTGAGCTGAAACAGTATATCCTGTAAGATGTGTCGCCCGATTTCTCGATTCCAAGCCACTGATTAGAAAGAAGCCCGTTCAACTGCTAATTCCACCATTCGCCATTAAATATCCTTTTAACATCCTCGATCCTTCAGGACGGAAAAACAAGAAGAAGCAAAATAGCATCACTAACAATCCTTTACAGCTTACTGCAACAGAAATAAAACAAAACAAGGACAAGGGGACATCCATAAAGCAGATTCCATTTTCCTGTTTGTGCCGCAGAAAGAAAATCCGCGAGGGGCAGATATAATCAAAATTCAGCAAAAATTTGGCTGTCCTGGCATTCATCCTTGTGGTACGCACACACACACTCACATTTACAATTGTCTTGGGAAAAATGGAGGATTTTATAATGGAAGAAGAAATTAACAAACAATCAAATCCACAACCGTTTCCGTTTGTCGTCGAATCTGTCTTCGGCAACCCGGCCCCCGAACGGCTCATCTCATCATCGCCACCAAACTGTTAACAGTTAACCGTTGGAAAAATTTATTTCTTTTCCCACCTCCCGTTCCACCCCTTTCCACCCACTGAGTATAAACATAAAAATCCACCTTAACCTACAAAAAAAAAAAAACACCGGAGCAGGGCGACACAGGAACTGCAAACGAAAAAGTATGAAAAATGATAATCAAAACGATCCCCCATCACGCGCTGACGAACAATTATCGTTTTAAGGGTGAGATTGTTTTAATTTTGTTATTATTTTGTGTTTTTCCTTCTCTGGTTTTTTTTTTTGTGGACGATGCTTTGGCCCCGATGCCACTCATCATCATCTTCAGCTGGCGTGATTTGACGACCCGGTTTCGGTGGTCTTTGCCCGTGTCTTGCGCTTTGCTCTCGCGGGAGCAATTATTTTTGTCCGCTACCTAACGGGAAACCTAGCTGGACGGGATAAGAGTTGGTACGGGTGGGTTGAAATAGGGCAATAAAGTCATTACACGGTAGCCAACAAAAAAAAAAGGTTTCAAAATATTCTTCCCTGCAAAAAGGGATTCAGCCGAGGTGGTGCCGAATATTGCTTTTTTGTATAATTTTATTTCTTGGTTGTATGGCCTATTTAATGATACTAAAATTGTTACCAAACAAGGCTATAAGAAGGTGAACCTTTTTATGATGGAAACGTTTAAAAGTTTTCCGCCATTTAATTTAAATTGGAATGGTGACAAACATTCTAGTCGACAAACGCCTAAAGATAGGCAATCATTGTAAAAAAAAATATTTAAAAACTGTTTTGTAAGATTTTCTATTGGGATGCAAACTCAGAATGGCTTCAGAAGGATATAAGCAAAAACTATTACTATAATATATGTTAAATTTAGTAAATCCTGACGGCGGATCGATTAAATAAGAATAGAAACTAGTTTTCATTCAGCACGTCGTATGAGCTATTACGCTCAATGATGTGCTATAGTTAAGCTATATCGAGGACGACTCGAGTCAGGGGGGCTCAGGGGTGAGAAGAGGAGGGTTAGTTGAAGTTTTCCTTTGACAGGGCCTCTACTACGAGGACCCCTAACACGAAGTTCCTAAGATAATGTCCCTAGTTCAAGGCTCTTTTTTGAGGTCCCTAGTTCTAATCTAGGTGGCCCAGTGGTGTATACGATAGCGGCGCCTTTCAGCACACGGCAGAACCGGGGTTCCCGAATCCAGTCGGACCGCCTCCCCATACGTAGGACTGACTATCCAGCTACGGGTACAACCAAGTCAAAGAAAACTAGAAATAGCCGAGCCGACCCTCCGAGGTTGTAGAGCCAGTGAAGAAGAAGTTCGAATCTCCTTACAAGGGACACTAGGCGAACGACTGTTAGATCCGTCACTGTCAGTGAGATGTCTCAACTGAGTAACGTTTCACGAAAGCTAGCATTTTGTGTGCTTATATGGATTTTGACGTAAAACTGCCTATTTATCCGACAAATACTTAACCAAGCCTTAAGGTTAATAGCTATAGCTGAACGACTTAAGGAAATCAGAGTTGAGCTCCAGTAAGGTTGGATCTTACAGTTCGTGGCGAGACATAACCATACTGATGGGTCTAGATATATGGACGGAAGTAACTCATCAATGTTCTAAAGACAAATAGCTCAAGGAACTTAGCGGGATCAAATATCGATGTGCTACTACTATAGTTATTGGGACAGATTTTATATTATTTTTTGAGTATAGGCAGACTAAAACAAGGTAAGATTACATGAATACATCAAGACTATATAACAGCTGTGAGGACCAGGGCATGCAGCAGGTTTCAGATCTTTTTGTCACCAGTGTAAAGGACGTCGAAATATCAATCATCCTGGAGAAGCTGGGACAGTTAAAATCCTTCACAGTCCCAGTGCTCAAATATGCCTCTAAGATAAAGATTCTGTCCAAAACTGACGAATCCCTCTTAGTCGCGTTCGAGAGAAAGATGCTCACAAGGATCTTTGGCCCGGTATGTGTGGATTAGTCTCACCAAGTTCTGGTGGATATATTATGAGAATGGCGCCGAATGACCCGGCCCGTAAATTTCTTACAGTTTGTCCTCATGGGCAGAAAAGGCATGGTAGACGTAAACTGCGATGGGGCGATTGCATTGATGTGTCCTGCTAGAATGAGCGTATGTTGCAAATGAAGCCGATTCTCTAAACTCCCGTAGTCTTACAGTTGACAACGCTCAATGTAGGTTGGGCGGGAGGATCTGCCGATCCATCCTAACTTGCAGATCGCGTACCGTGTAAACTTCCTTTGGATAGCCTCAAGTCCGTTTATCAAATCATTTGTGCGAGCATACAGATGTGCAGCACTCAAGGAGCAATCTGAGTAGCGAACAATTCACAGCTAGAGTCGTCAAAGTCTTGAGTCAGTATCATTATTAATCCTAAAGTTCGGTTGTCAATTTTTGGTCAAGTAAAACACCTAGATCACGCATTTGTATAGTTCTTGAATCGCATATGTCAGACGCACACCAGTTGTTGCACCGTGACAGCTTGCTGTAATTTAGCACATTCGTTGGTCGTTTCAAGGGGCTAAAATAGTTTGCATTTGATCGTACTTATCATTTACATCCGTCACAAACTCACCCAGGGCAGAATGTATCCAGGGATTACGTATCATAACCACACTGTCACGCTGGTCCAACGTTAACTTTCATGAAGAGTAATATTCATTTTTATTGCGCCTATTTGAGAGCGACTGGATGTCGCAGCGTAACGCAGGGAGTCCAAAACTCATAATTGGACAATTGGAATTTGATCTGCACTTTGCAACAACTGTTTCATTTTAGTTTCTTTGGGATTCCTCCTCCGACATTCATTCTCGACTACGTTCGCACTGATTAGAAGTAAACGCACGCACGCACAATTTTAAGCACTACCATACTGCCCTCAACTACACATCCCACTTCCCAGCAATCACTACCTTACGGTGGACTATTTCTTAGGTTCTGCCAAGACATTCAATTCCGATTCTGGCGAGAGTCTGGATTAATTCCACCGAGCTAGATCGCAATCGGGACGAGCAAAACCAAATTCGAAACTAATTAATTTCAATTCACCTCTAACCGGACCGACATCACGTGCGCCCTTTTTGGGACGCTGGCAGAGTCTGGTGACGCCACTAGCGTCGGAGTCACCCGGCCCCAAAACACTCGAGATGAGGCCAAGATTTACTTCACGAGCGGTAGCGATACCGGTTTTGCAGCATATTGGGCGCAACTAAGCCACCCAATTTAATAGTACATTAACCTTCCCTCGAGACGTTTCCAGCCCTCCAAAAATGTCTTGGTGGGTGTGTGTGTTTCGCTTCTTTTTCTTTACTTCTCTCTGCTTCTCAATTGTCGCCCTCCCGAAACAGGGAACCGTCTTACGATCCCGAAGGTTAATCCTTTCTCAATCTTAAGCCCTCCCGTCCCGCTTTGCCCCATCTTCATCCCAGCCAGTCCAAGAAAAACCTTTTTTCCCGCCCCGGTAGGGTTTGGTCTCATTTGCGACTGTTTTGTTGGGGAGCACAGCACTCGACCCATTAATTTACACTTGATCCAGTTTCAAAAAATAAAATCAACCTTCTCATCATCGGTCCGTGTAACTGCTTTTCTCGGTGTGCGTGTGTGTGTGTGGTGAAGGTATTGGTTGTGAAGTGAAAGCGAACCAGGGGGCCACCCAAAGTTCAACCGATTTTCTTCCAACCTCCAACCTTTGCCTTCCCCCGTAAATTATCCCTTTTACGGTCCTTGGTGCCGTAGTGGAAAAGCCGACCGCCCTGTCCGAAACCGGTTCCTTGACCGCACTCGCCCAACAACGGCTACCACCACTCGGCTCGTCTGCTCGTCTACTCGTGTCGCCTGTCATCTACGATTAACGTTCAAATTAATTAAAAATGAAGCCAAGCATTTATGGTTACCGTACCCGGGGGTTAGTCCCTTTGCGAGCCGACCCGACCCGATCCGACCCGGCCACTGAAAGGACATGGGCGCACACACACACACACACACGTGGAGACAGGCGTCTTAAGTCTGGGTGGGAGGGGGGAAGATGTGGGAGGCTGCTGGGAAAAGCCGGCACAGGACAGTGCCGTCCAACAGCCGCAACGGAAAATGGACGTCGAAATGCTTCATTTGTACGGGTCATTAAATAATAGGAAAAGACAAATAAAGTTTTCAACCCTCGCTTTCACTGTCGCTTTCACTTGCCAACGGTCGGGTTCCCTCCCCGGCACCCGTTCTCCACTACCAGGCGGATCTCAGATTCAATTTCTGGTTTCATGTTACGATGTTGCGTTTTTCCTTCCATCCTCTATCCAACATTCCCTTGTTTTCCACCCATTTCTGGGCACTCGGCGCACACCATTTCATCTGATTGGCTTGACTTTTGCTCCAGCAAATGTGTGTGTGTGTTTGTGTGTAGTGCACACAATAAACATATGAACCCTGGGGGCATTTCCATCGGGATGGAGACAAAAGTGGACGAATTAAGGATGTAGATTTGATTTGATAAAAATAATTTACGCCGGTTTTTTGCTTTTTGGCTACTGGTTTTTGCTTTTTGGCTTAATGTTTCGTTTTGGCTTATCAACCGCTTCGTTTGGACGATTTATCTATCGCGTGTTTGGAGTTGTGGTTTTGCTGTTTTGTGTACTCGTTTGCGTATTCATCACACGCATAAATCTACGGGCGCATGCTGATTGTGCTTTTGATGTCTGTGTGTGTGTGTGAGTTTTATTTAGGATGTTTATATTAGTTTGCTTTCGACTGGTTTTGCTGACCAGCGATCATTTGGTTTTGCTTGTTTCAAAGGAATTTTGGTGTTTTTTTTTTACCTTTCTCGAGAAAACACCTAAAGCTATGCAATTCGCTCTACAATAAGCTGTAATTTAGGATCCTTTTATTTCTTAGGAGTAGGTCTATGGATTATGAGGTCTATTATGATTATGAGGGGTTTCCAGAAAACCCCGAAAGATCTCCAACAAATTTTACTCCTCTAAGTCTCGCTCGGATTCGGTCGCTTTTTAGTTCCTTCTTTAATAAATAGCATCTTTCCGGATTTTTTCACCGTCCGGATATCATACCCTGCTAGTACGTATTAGCAAAAAGAGTCTAATGACTTCACCTAAAAATTCGGCTCAAAAAATTCGACGTACCAAATCTTAAGGTCATCGACGTCAACTGCGGCTCTGTTTCCATGCAGTGGTCTATCACGGTAATTTCTAGCTGGTATTTTGATCAGACCAAGAGTGATTCGAGGTTATTCGAAACTATACTCCAATGAACAATGTTTCTATAGCTAAGTTTATCAACAGGAAAATATACGTTTACTATAAGAAATATGCAGTAAAACAAGCGTCAAAAGTTATCTTCATACCAACATTACTGCTTGAAGAAATCGCGGAGTTTTGGATCGTTATTCTAGCTTGCGAATAGTTACCAGTAGCGTTCAAAAGTTCCGAATTCAAGGGCCCTACTTATTAACTTTTTTTATGAGTGCCACCCCCAACATTGCATGGATTAACTTGACGAACATTGACGTCCAAGCGTAAACACTAGTGTTGTGCTTAATGAATCTTATCAAAAGAGTCATTCATATGAATCTTCAGTGAAGAGTCATTCAATTCATGAGTCGACTCCAAAAAGAAATGAATGAATCACCAAAGATTTATGAATACTCAAAGATTCATGAATCATCATATATTCATGAATCCTCAAAGATTCATGTATTCTCAAAGATTCATGACTTTGCTCATTCTCTACGCTTCTTAACTTAAATTTTTACGCGAGCGGGGGAGGGAGACGTGTAAAGGCTTCTTGCGAGGCCCTCTTTGGAACGGGATTTGGGCCAGAAGGGGGGAGGAGGGGTGCCCGAGGGATTTACCTCTTGGACGAGCGGCCGCTCCCTTCGCACCTAGGTTGATCCGCCACTCGTTCGATCAATTCGTAGATCATGAATCTTTGACGATTCATGAATCTTTGATGATTCATGAATCTTTGGGGATTCTTGAATCTTTGGGGATTCATGAATCTTTATAAATGAGATTCAGAGTCATTCATTCAGTTCAAAGATTCATTCAGATTCATGAATCTGAATCAGATTTACCCAACACAAGTAAACACTGCTATTTACACAGGCAGTGATACCGAGGAATAATTACAAACAGCTGAAGAAATATTGAGCGAGTGAGGATTTACCTCGAGAGAACACTTTCTTTTAGCCACCCGATCTGCATGGTCATTTAACAATTAGTTGGCAGAGTGTTAGAATCTGGACTGAGCTGATCGTAAAGTCTCTACCCAACAGTTTTTATTAACAGATTAATTGCAATAGTAGTTTGAAAATCCAATCGTCCGAGACTAGATGGCATCTATTGCGCTGAGGCTGTCCCTGAAAATTATTTATCTGCCAAAACTATCTGAAAGTAATAAAATTCGCTGTGCAATTAATGTTATTACTTCGACGACAAATACAGTGCCAGGGCAATTGCTTGAAAACTACTCCACAGCTTGTTGGACGATCTGAAGCTAGGTCTTTGCTTTCCAGTTCTTTATGGTGCCACCAAGGTGCAGACATATTGAAACAAACAATGTCATCCGTCATGCTTGAGAATTTGAGACATTGACAATTACCAACTTGAAAGGAAATCTGTACTAATACATGATGTTTAATGGTATTGTTGGTGGTGTTGTATCGCAAGTCTCCTTGAAGAAGATGAACAAAGATGTTTGGAGATTTAACGCTCCTAATTTCGTAAGACCACCAGGCTTTTAGATTTCGAAATTTAGATGGTGGTAAACTATCCTCCAATAAGCCAGTAACTTCTAACCGGAGATATTATAGCAACTGATTTGTAGGCTAGACTAAACATACTGTACATACACCGACGAGAGTACAACGTGTGTAAAAAGCAGACAGTCTGATCCTATACTCCCGACGTGTAGCGCGACGTTGGATGAACCGAGTTCGTAAAGAGTCATGAAGCTCAAGCATCATGTTAGTGATCAGTGCTAGTAATTGGCTGTACCTCGTATCGAGATGGTCCTGATGTACGTCGAACATCAATGTTGTGCAGATGAAAAAAAAATCTCTTCTCTCAAGGATCTGTACATTTAACATATAGCTGAAGAAGACAGTTTCTCGCGATTGACTGAGGGTGATTGCACCATGAATCGAGTTCATGCAGTGAAGCTTGTAGATAATGATGACCTTCTAGCGTATGGATTTGGTGAAAGATTTTAAGATTTTAGTGACCAAGTCGTTGATGTAGAGCGTAAGCAATATAGGGCTCGAGATTGATGCCCTGAGGAACATCGGACGTTACTCGGAGAGATCTTGATAAAGGTGACCATAGCCTCACTGAGTACTATCGACCTATCAGGACTGACAGGCAATCCTGACAGTCCTGGCATGTAAAGTTTGGAGATCAGAATGGCATGAGACACATGCTGCTTTAATATAGGTGTAAATCGCATGACCTTACAATTGTATTAATATATGTAACAATACCAACATGACGTTCCAAGTCCCAACGAAAACTGTAGCCATGGGACGCAAGATTCTTGAATAATATTTGGGACAGCCTCATTATATTTTTGAAGAAGCCTAAAATGTACTTTTCGGTTTGTTTGCTGTTATTATATTTTGTAATCTATTTGGTTCTTCATACTTGTAAATCTTGTGTTTTATCTTTAAAGGTAAAGGCTTATAAACATAAAACTTTATCTCTTGCCCCGTTCAGCAAACAACATTACATCGAGATCGAGACAAAATAGGTACGTCTTTCACACCATGTCCATTAAATGCCCATTTACGATGGATTCTTTTATCCACTGTCGTGCGCTCTCCACTGTACATCTTCTCTTTTCCCACACACTCCCTTCTCTTCCCTTACACCCCCCCCCCCCCCCCCCCCCCCCCCCCCCCTCCCTCCCCCACCCTTAAAATGTATTAAATCGTAATTCGGACACGCACGCACTACCACCTTACGGCCCACTTAACCCACACTAGATAGGTGTGCGGGTTTCGGAAAATCGACGAGCAAATTCACTGCAAATTGAAACGTGACCACGAATTTAAATCCAAAAATTAGCCCACCTTCTTCAACCCGGCCCACGGCAATAACCATCCAGCCACATACGACCGACCGAAAACGGACGTACGGTTTGACCTTTTTGCTCAACTTTTTTTTTGTCTTTTGGTACGGTCTGTGCGGGCCGAGTCTTCTTATGCTCGAATTATGCAGCCAATATCGACGAACGCCACACACAGTTAAATAGGATCGCGGTGCCCATTTGCAGGGTTTTACAAACCACTTTTTAATGTCAACCTAAGGCTTGCTTTGCTGTAAAGGACTTTTTCATCGCCTCGTGAACATGGCTACTCCGTGGATATAAATTTCTATTCTGTTAAGTAATATTTGTTTATATCCTGTCAAATCGAGCGAGTTTTTCACATGCTACTCCAGTGTTTCACAAGCCGGATAGCAATTAAATTTTCATCTAGCTTAGACCGCTGTTTCAAATTAAAAACGATCAGTTAAATGGCCAATTTGATGTCTAAAGTTTTTTTTCCCGAACTGACGAAATCTTCTTAGCCACGTTCGAGAGGAAGATTCAGTGTGGAAAGACAATGGAAGAATTCTAGATTGATCGCAACATCGTGCAGCGAAATAGACTCTATTGGATTCTGTGGTTTGGTCATGTCATGAGAATGGCAACGAACAACCTTTTTTTTCGTTTATTTATGGAGGCTTTGAGTCTTAGAGACCTCATTCGCCTCTTTACTGTCTATTGTTACATGTGTGGTACTATTATTGCTATTATTACTATTATTATACTAACTATTGCGAGTATGGCTGATCTATCATATGTAATTCTTGTATAGGTAAAACTATTGTGCGTTTAATTTAAATTTCTCGATACAGGTTGCTGATGAGTAACAATCGGATGAGGCGGTTCTGCTGTTGTTTGACGGGTGATAGTATGATGGCTAGATCGGTATCAAGTTGGCAGGTGGTTCGGTGTGTAGTGTATCCATGGCAATCGATGAGGAAGTGGCGGACCGTAACACCGAACAATCCAGCTCGTAAAGTCCTTTTAGGCCGTCGACATAGCCAGAAGAGGCTTGGTAGGCCCAAATTGAAATGGAGTGACGACGTTGATGTGTCCGTTTGAACGGTCGGGATATTGGATTGGTACACGACGGCCAATCGAGGTTGTAGGTCTTAATAAGTAGGAAAGTAAGATTTTCCAATAGTTTGACTCATCAACTCTCAATTTTTTAAACAAATTTCCAATCACTTGTTAGAATTTACGGCTTTCATCTGGCATGAGAAACCATGCACATTACTTGACGGTACTGTTTATTTATTTTATTTCAAATATTACGGCTAGACGCTGTATTGTCACCACCGCATGTGATGATTAAATAATTCTTTGAAGTTATAAGGTATTTTCTCTTAGTCATTTTTTTATCCCGGGCATGCTTGGTTACGGATAAGCAGTTGGGCGTTGTTGTCCAGGATTATTAATTTTGTTGATGCTGTGTGGTTGTTTTGTAGGGTGTTTGGCTTTTTATCCAGTTCAATCTCTGTTTCTATTGTTTAAAGTTGACGGAGTGGCGCTATGGTTTCTGTGGTACGGCATAGGACTTCGTCCAGTGGTCCTAGTTGCAGGTCTGTACTAAAAGAAAACAAACGACGAGAATAAAGAAAATCATCTTTACAGAATTAATTAACTATGTCCAGTATTCAATAAGGAGACCAGCAGAGATAGTCTCAGCTCGACCGTGTCACCATCGACTTAACGATATTACTTATATACTCATCAGGAACTGCAACCGCTTCGTGGTCTTGGCCTACTGTATCATTCCTCGATACCGCTCACGATCTATCGCCGTCGTCTACCAATCCATTATCCCAACCGTTCTGGCGGACGCATCAACGCCATCACTCCAATTAAATCCCTTTGGTCCTAAAAGACGGCCTAAAAGGACTTTACGGGCTGGGTCGTCCGGTGCCATTCTCATCACATGACGCTAATTCACTGCACAATGAGGGTGAGATCACCTTGCATCTGTCGAGTTCATCGTTGTAACGACTCCTTCATAGTCCTTGCAAACATAAGGGACCAACAACCCTGAGCAGCTTCCTCTCGAACACGGCCAGGAGGGTTTCGTCAGATTTGGACAAAGTCCATGTCTCAAAGGCGTAACCAAGTACTGCAACTACAAAAGGTTCGCTTAACGATATTACTTGACATTTAAAAATATTACTTGACGGAACTAAAATTTATATTCAGCCCAGACATAACCATAGGGTTGGTGAAAACTCCTTTATAGAAAAGAAAAATAAAGGGATTGACATTATAATGAGATTGGTCTGTAAAACCCTGTATCTGATTTGCTGGGAACGACAGCTCAGCGAGAGGTGAGAAAAAACTGCGAAAGGGAAAAATCTATCGATGGGACTATTGAAAGAAAATTTACCGTAAACAATGTATTATCACACACACACACACCTCCTACAATACCCTTCCATTTTTTTCCCAGGACATACCCCATAAAAGGGAGTTCACCCTTTTTTTTGGTCATGCCCCAAAACGTGTGTGTGGTGCTGTGTATTGCTTTGATTTTCCATTACGAGCAGAACGAGTGTGTTGACTTTTCCTTGGCGAGAGTATGTGTGTGTGTGTTTTTTTTGTTTTACTGTTACTACCATTTTGTTACTTTAAACGAGGTACGGTAGATTTACAAGCGCCTGCGAAAAACACCACCAGGGAAAGTGTATTAACCATATCTTCAGGAAAAACCTTTCGCGGCCCGAAAAGTTTTCCCACCCCGTAACGAGGCAGAAAGGGCGGGTGGCTGAAAATTTTAAAGCGTTAGATAAAAATCAACAACCACCGTCTGCTGCTTGCGTACAACCCCCACCCTCCCCCATTCCCATTTCCTCCCTCTCCTACCCTCACGACCCCATTCCACCGTGGACAAAACCGCTCACTTACCAGCGGCTTTCTAAATCATCCAATTCCCGCAATCACGCAGTTTGCAAAACCAAGCAAATGGTAAAAAGGGAATTTTAAATGAAAAACTCGGAAAAGCGTAAGTTAAAAACCGCCAGCAAAAACGGCACCCCCCACCTCCACAACTTTTCACTTACTAATCAATTATGAACGCAACCTCTTAATTATCTGGCTGCTCGTCGGAAGCCGGGCCGTGTCTTATCGTTTGGTGGAAGGTTTTTCTCTTTACAAGCCCCCTCACCCCCATATACCACCGCTCCCTAGCTATGAGAGGACGGATGGTTTGATGGCACGCAGGTGGATGGTAGCACTCGGATGCCGAAGCTCACCGGAAATGGTAATCAAACAGATTAACATAAATTTCCACCGAAAGCGCACGTTTTGTCGGCAAAACCGCTCGGTTCGCCGGAACGTACGCCGTGGAAAACGGGATGGTAGAATTTGGTTCCCTTTTTTCTGCTGCGTGTGGCACGCGCCTAACGCACCCTGATGGACTGTGGACACGGTGGATTTTTGTCGGTGTGTGCAAGTTGTCATCAACTCGGGTCGCCCATTTTGTCTTATTTTTACAACCGTCTTCAAAGGGGGTTGGGACTGGATGATGAAGGGTGGTTAGGGGGGGGTAGGGAAGGTGAAAAAAGCTTCTTCCATTCGTCTTTTTGCGCTTGATCAATTATTCTCTTTTTTGTGTGCCAGTTTTGCGCCCAAACCACAAGCACGCCCGGCAGCGGACCACGGACCGTATCAGTTTCCCGTTTCGTTTTCCCTTTGCTGATGGCGGGACGGTCCGAGGGGCGAGCGGCTGTCTGTAAGTGGGGAGTTGATTTCGTATCGTAATGAGTTGTTTATTGTCGCTGGCTCGGGGTTTTTTTTTCGCACGCGCCACGCGCATCTTTCACCGGGCGTGGAAAGTTAAAATTAAAAATTTAAATCGCTTGCCGTTGGCGGCATTCCGGATTAAAGGTTGGATGAAGAAAGGTTCGCTGTTGCGCTACCGGTTAAGTGGGCACCCATCACGGAACCGTGGCCATATACACGAGATTGAATTGTGGGTGAAATTTAAGGATCACGGTACGCCTAATTTTGGTACAACGGGCTAGCTCGCTTTGATTTAACAATCTTCCGTCAATTACCTTCCGGCAGGGCGATCGAATCAAGCGCCAGGAGGAGAGCTGGCAGGGGAAACATGGTCGGGAAGGGGGGAGTTTTTGTGTTTAAAAGGGATTTTGGCGTCGTTGAAAAAGTAAAGAAACAAACAAATTTGTGCTTGGAGTGCTTGCGCGAGAGATTGTGGCGCATTTTCGGTTGCGTAGAGCTGAGGGAAATGATAATTTTTTAAGCAGTCACTTGTAGTAGGTATGAAGGTGCGCGCCGGGAGGAGGGGAGATGAAGAAGAAGAATATGATTGAAGGGGCGGGGGGGAGAGAGAGTTTTGGGAAAGTTTTTAACGCGGAAGGATCAAAAGAACCGGAAGCAAGAAAGACTGCGCTCGCGTGGTTAACGTGAATCCCCGGCAAAGAATGTTTTCTTGGTGTGGTTTTCTAAAAAAAAAAAGTTGCAGCACAAGCCGAAGCAGAGCTGAAAAAGGTCCTTGCTAACTGGCTAAATTTATAACAAAGAGAAAAAAAACCCCCCTGTTACTCTTCCCGATCGAGTGTACAACTATTGAATGCTAATGGAACTGGATGAACTGAACATGAACTTCAAATGGTTTGGATTTCGCTTCGTTTTTACGGCTTTGCTGGAAAAGTTTAAATGGTAGCCAATCGGATCTGTCCTCCCCCACCACTCCCCTCTTCCTCCCGGCTGCACCTCTAATTGGATGAACTAATTTAGAGAGTTAGTCCCGACCGGTCGATGGCCATGGATTACCGGTACCGGGCAAAAGTCGTTCGATACACCTTCCCGGTGGCCTTCGGATGGCTGGTGGTGTACGTATCATGGGCTGATACACTTTTCCATCCCCCCGATGTTCGGTTGTAGAATAGGTTCCGAAGCTACAACAGAAAGCATTAAAAAAAACCGCCCGGCAATCTCAATCAACCATACACTAATGAAGTTCGACTGCGGGCGAAAGATTTTTGGTAAACAGTTTTTAATGGGACGCTTGATTGAGAGTTGAGAGTTCTCGTGCAACGTTGATCCTGGAAATGACTTAGTAAAAGCATTTTTATAAGTATTTTTAGATGTAAGAGCTTTACCAGCAACATAAGTAAATGGAAGAGTTAATAAATAAAAAGATATTGAATAGACAAAATTTCAAAAATATCATACAACATACGCATTCTTCAAGCTAATGAAAACAAGTTTAACGATACATGAGAAACAGTAAATAATATTATTGTTGGATTGTTTTGTAGGGTGCCCAACTCCCTGTCAGTTGGAGAGGCAATATGAAAATAGAATTAGAAGGAAAAAAAGAAAAAGGATTGAAAAAGGAAGGTTTAGCCAACCCCGAGAGGAAAACCCGAGTCAGTAGCGAACCGAACATTGAAAACCAAAAGCTCGAGACTAAGTTTTTGATTTCCAAATATACCGATCTCTAAAAAATCTCTCATGAGTACGATTTTACTATCCGTCACAATCAACGGTTGATAGGCCTAGATGGATAAGAGAGGTAAACAATAATTTTATGATTTTTGCTGAGTTTATACGCACCCAAATTAGTATTGTTGTCGCTAATTTGTGTCTCTTACCTATCAATTCTTGACTCGTCGATGACAAATTTTCGCATTTTGAAAGCATTTTTTTTATTTTAGAAATGTTGAGACTTTTTGCAAAATTTTTATAGAGAGCAGGTCCTTCGGAATATCATTCCAAATTTTGGAAATTAACTACTTAAAATGGTTCCTAGTGGTCATTTGATGTTGTTAGCCAAAAGGCTTTAAGGAGAATTGAAGTTTGGAGCTATTGACCAATTCTTTAACAGGACCAGAGATAGACGGCTATTGTGGGGATAAACACTCATGGTCCCTCGGACCACAGAACTCACTTATAAAATACAGCTACGTACTAGGATTACAGTGAAATCTTGTATATTCGTTTAAAATCATTAACATGACTTCTTTTATACATTTTTTTTTTACAATAGTAGGAAGTCTTATGCTCTTAATTACCACTGCATATGTAGGATATGTGTGAAACTTCTCCACTCAAAATACCTGTCGCGACGGACGAAGCTGAGACTGTACAAAACCTTTATAGTCCCAGTACTCACATACGCCTCTGAGACATGGACTCTGTCCAAAACTGACGAAACCCTCTTAGCCGCGTTCGAGAGGAAGATGCTCAGAAGAATTTTTGGCCCCGTAGGTGTGGAAGGACAATGGAGGAGCCGCTACAACGACGAGCTCTATGAGCTGTACGGTGATCTTACCATCGTGCAGCGAATTAGGCTCGCCAGGCTCCGGTGGGCTGATCATGTCATGAGAATGGCACCGGACGACCCAGCCCGTAAAATCCTTTTAGGCCGTCCACATGGACAGAGGACGCGTGGTAGGCCCAAACTGAGATGGAGTGATGACGTTGATGCGTCCGCCAGAACAGCCGGGATAATGGATTGGCAGGCGACGGCGCTAGACCGTGAGTGGTATCAAGGATTGTTGCAGCAGGCCAAGATCGCGAAGCGGTTGTAGCGCCTGATAAGTAAGTAAGTAAGCTTTATGTTTTGCAATGCACAACAAATCATGTGCAATAGACTGGTTAATGTAGATGCTAGTAAATAATATTATTTATTGTCCCTGCACTGATTACATTACTAAAGGAAACCGCTAGTGGACGAACATAATCTCAACAGCACGTAAAAAACGAATACCGCAAGTATTTTAATGAGACTGCATGACGTGTGGCACGTACTTCGGTCATCTGTTTTATTGATAAGCGAATGGCAATGTACCATACGAGTGTGTGTGTGTGTGTGGATCCCACAACGCCCTCTCCCGTTCCTGTCCCCGGTACCTACAAGAAGAAGCGGTAATTAAATATAAGGTAGATAATAACTGTTCGTATGGTGAAGCCCGTAGATTAGTTAGTTTACCCGTAGTTTCCTCCCCTATCCAACAAAGACTCTCATACGCACAACAAACGACTCAGGACGAAAAAG
Source organism: Anopheles maculatus (assembly GCA_002091835.1). Lineage (NCBI taxonomy): Eukaryota > Metazoa > Arthropoda > Insecta > Diptera > Culicidae > Anopheles > Anopheles maculatus. Next base: position 236,118 of record KZ061770.1, read on the forward strand.
ACATTATTATTACTAACCTACAAATCAAGACCAAACAACAAGACGATCTTATTAACAAATTACAATCATCCCTAGACGAACTTAATAAACAATTACATGACCAACGTAAATTGATGAAATCCATCATTAAACAAAACACCAAGAAAGACAGACAACAACAAAACGACAGTTCAATAGAATCAGAGACAGACACAACTTTGACCGACTCAGACGCGGCCTCTACCACCTCCTCCACTTCCACCACCCGCAAGCGAGCCCGCGGGAATAAGGGCTCCCCCTCCTCGGAAGAGGAAACTCCCATCCCCATTGCCACCCTCACTCCTCTCTCTCCCCTTCTCCCAAACACCACCTCCATCCCCTCTCCTTCCCACATTTCCACCCGTAGTAAGAAAAAGAAGAAACCTAGCTAGATAGTTCCCTTTCTCTATTCTAAGCTTCTTATTTTTAACCCCACTTTTTAAACCCCAATCCTTTTTATTTCAAATTCAATTCACAAAATCCCTTGACCACTAACCAACAATCCCTTTTTGCTCTATCCTGGAATATTAGAAGCATTAGAAATAACATAGATGAATTAAAACTCCTTATTAACAAACATAATCCTAGCATTATCACCCTACAAGAAACTCAAGCCATTCCCTCTCTTTCTAACACTCCTTTCAAGAACTATAACTGGTTTTTTAACATAAATCCTACCCATCCTCATCACAATGTGTGCTTAGGTGTTCTTAAGCACATTCCAACTAAAAAAGTCGAACTAACCACCTCAATCCCATCAGTAGCCGTACAAATAGCATCCCCGATAAAAACAACCATTCTCTGCATGTATCTATCTCCCTCTCTCAAGCTATCTCCTATACAAAACGATCTTCCCATCCTTCTCTCTCAGCTCTCTTATCCATTGATCCTCCTCGGAGATCTTAATGCCCAACACAGCACTTGGGGTTGTCCCCTTACCAACTCCCGTGGCAACCTCTTAGATAGTATATTCCCTACCGTAGATTTACAAGTCCTGTACAACCAAACCCCAACCCGCGTTTCCCCTACTGACGGGAAAAGCTCCATCCTTGATTACTGTGTGGTGTCATCTTCCATGGCACCACAGTTCCACATAGACGTTGACAGAGACACACACAACAGTGACCATTTCCCACTTTTCATTCGCAGTACCTTTCACTCTCAGCCATCGCTCGTACGTCCTCGTTGGAAGTATGAGGAGGCTGATTGGGAAAAATACCAAACAGAAATCCGCTTCAATCTTCCCCTTGACGAAAACCCTCCCATTTCCCGCTTCATACAAACCATAGAAACAGCAGCTTCCCTTAGTATCCCCCGTACCAAAGGCAATACATCCCCCAATAGAAATGTCCCCTGGTGGAATGAGACAGTCGCGCAGGCTATTAAAGTCCGCCGCGCTGCTCTACGCCGATTCCGCCGTGCCAGCCATATCCCTGACAATTTTTTCACACCCATACTAGCTGAACGGTATCGGGAAGCTAATCGCCTTGCCAAAGAAGCCATCCGTACAGCGAAAGAGAGTAGTTGGAATCAGTTTGTTGCTGATGTCAACCCTCTCTTGACCTGTAAGGAGCTTTGGCGGCGGGTGAGTGTGCTCTCGGGCCGCAACCAACGCTCCCATGCTCCCATCATTCTAAATCAACCCTCCGATCCCACCTCCACCATTCCTGCCGATGAAGTTCCTGAAGCATTTGCAAAACATTTTTCAAATGTTTCGGCTACAGACAATTACTCTCCACAATTTCGCAGACGCAAACTCACCACAGAACAGATCCCCCTTCCCCAAGTAGATGCCACTAACCATAGATACAATAGACCTTTCTCAATAGCAGAACTAAACTGGTCCCTTAGAAAATGTCAGGGCAAATCTTCAGGCCCTGACAATGTAGGTTATCCACTCCTTAAAAATCTTCCCCCGCATGCCAAACTAACACTCCTTAACATTTACAATAGTATCTGGTCCACCGGGAATATCCCGGCGGATTGGAAATCTAGCCTAACCGTACCGATCCCTAAACCTAAAAAATCCTCTAATGAAATAGACAATTACCGTCCAATCTCGCTCCTTAACTGCATAGGTAAGGTGCTGGAAAGGATGGTAAACCGTAGATTAACACAGGAACTCGAAGACCGTAATCTCCTTAGTACTAACCAGCATGCGTTCCGGTGTGGTAAAGGTACGGAAACGTACTTTGCCAAACTGGACGATCTATTAGATAAAGCCAGCAGTAGAGACCACCACATAGGTCTAGCAATCATTGACCTTTCTAAAGCTTTTGACCGGACCTGGCGTCATGCCATCCTTGTACAACTGTCCCGTTGGGGCTTTGGTGGACTTTTAATCAAGTTCATTGAAAGCTTCCTCACGGACCGGACATTTAGAGTATTAATAGGAACCGAACTATCCAACCCATACACACTGGAGAATGGTGTTCCGCAAGGAGCCATTCTCTCCCCTATCCTCTTCCTTATTAGCATGGAATCTCTTTTTAGCTCCATTCTCTCAGAAATAGAAACCTTCCTTTATGCAGACGATATCATCCTGGCCTCTTCGTCTCGTTCCGCTTGCGAATCTCGTAAGCTCCTTCAAACAGGGGTTGACAAGATTGGGCAGTGGTCGAGACGGACGGGCTATGAAATATCACACACCAAATCCAAAATCCTCCATATCTGCAAACACTGTTTCTGCAAACACCGACGACCCATCACATACAACAAAACACCAATACCTAACACTCGGACAGCCGACATACTCGGCGTTACCTTCGATAGCTACCGGAACCGGAAAAGCTAGGGCCTCCCGCACAACCCTGAACCGCATCATCAACGCCTGGCTCCTACCCAAACTACTCGAGATTGTTTCCCGCGAACGAGCAACCTTCGAAAAGGGAGTAGCTCCTGTCTACCACACTGCCATCCGCTACTCCACTGGTGCATTTGTCACCAGCCCGATCGTTTCCCTCCTCTGCGAAAGCGGTTTCCTTCCATTTGAACTCATCATCACCAATAGACTTGTCGCAGCTGCAGCTCGAATCCTTGAGAAAGGAGACGACGCAACTGCCCTCATTACCTGAGTTAACACCGTCCTGCAACAACTCACCAATCACCAGCTCCCTCCGATCATGCAATCCACCCGCCGGGGAATACGTCCCTGATATCACCGCACTCCTGCCATAGACTGGGAACTAAAATACTTACTCCGGGGAGCCGGAAAAAGCAGCCACATCGTCAATAGCACCTTTACTCACCTGATCCGAACTAAATACCAGCACCATTACCACATCTTCACAGATGGCTCCGTTAATCGGGTGTCAGCCGGCTGTGGAATCCATTCCGACCACGACAACTGCGCCATCAAACTTCCTAACCATACATCTATCTTTTCAGCCGAAGCAATAGCCATCCGACTTGCCGCCGAAGAAGGACTTCGGACCAACATTCCGAACGTCATCTTCACCGACAGTGCCAGTGTTCTGACCACCCTCGTACACGGCCTCTCCAAAGACCCCCACATCCAGTTCCTTGACGACATCCCATCATCACCTGCAATAACCTTCTGTTGGATTCTGTTCTGTTAACAATAACCTTCTGTTGGGTCATTCCGGAATTGACGGAAATGAGAAAGCCGATCGACTGGCCAACGAGGGTCGGCTCCGTCCAACCAAACCACACAGCGCTCTTTCACGCCGAGACACCATCCGCTTCACTAACGCAATAGTCGCTCAACACTGGAACACCATCTGGCACAACCTAGACCTTGGGAGCACCTTGGGATGATCCCGATTCCAGCCACATCCAACGAGTCCTTTCCCGCCTTCGCATCGGTCACACCCGCCTGACACACTCCTACCTTCTCGATGGATCCAGTCCACCACTTTGCAGCTTCTGTGGCGTCGATATTACGGTCCGCCACATCCTTACCGATTGCCATGGATACACTACACACCGAGCCACATGCCAACTTGATACCTACCTAGCCATCATACTATCACCCGACAAACAACAGCAGAACCGCCTCATCCGATTTTTACGCATCAGCAACCTGTACCGAGAAATTTAAATCCAACGCACAATAGTTTTACCAATATAAGAATTTCATGTAATAGATTAGCCACACTCGCAATAGTTGTACCACACATGTAACAATAGACAGAAAAGAGGCGAATGAGGTCTATGAGACCCAAAGCCTCTATAAATAAATGAAATAAAAAAAAAATCCATAATGCAGCCGAGCTACCAATCAGCTGCTCGTGTATATCCGTGAGTTGAGCAGCTATAACTAGCACTATACTGTGGTTTAGTGCTGCTATAATCGTAATTATGGGGCCGCCCGGTGGTACATCCGATAGCGGTGCCGGTCTTCACACGGCAGGACCGGGGTTCGAATCCCGGCGGACCGCCTCCCCGTACGCAGAACTGACTATTCAGCTACGGGTAAAACACAAGTCATGGAAAGCTAGAAATAGCAGCCCAAGACCGACAAAGGTTGTAGTGCCAGAGAAGAAGATAATCGTAATTATATAAACGAATCCATTACAACTATTTCCAATCAATCAACTGCCATAGTAAGTAGCAATAAAAACAACACACTACTTTTCCCATAGTTTACAACGATGTGAAGCTCCACTTGTCAAGAGAGGATGTAAAGAAAAAGGGCTCGAAAATAAATAATGACACAAATTGAAGTACAACAGCCTCCGCACATCCCGCCCGAACGTAACGAATGGTTCCATTAACAGGAAAATTATAAACCATTTAATATGCTTCCACCTATTGCCCGGTCCGCATGGCACGCCAACAAACCAAAAAAGCGCTTTTAGGATGACACAAAAAAAAACCGCGCGCGTGTGTGTGTGTGTGTGTGCCAATTGGATTGGATTATTGGTAAGGAAAAAAAATGTAAATCACACTGGGAAACCGGGCAAACAAGCGGTGCACAAAATCTCTACAAATCTGTCAATTCAAAATGCAATAACATTCATTCTTGCAAGGAAAAGCGCGGAACGTACCGTAAGTGTACTTGACGATCCGACGTGTGTGTGTGTGTTTTGGACGAAAGATTTACCCTCACATTCCAAAACCCCTGTCCCTCCTCTGCGGGGAAACCCTACGAAACGAAAAGGCTTCCGTGGGCTTCGTATTTACAGCGATGGGGGTTTTCCTTTTCGAACGAGGCTTCCCTTCGACCGGTTTAACCGTTCGTTCGTCTTCGACATTGTGCCGCACCATCACCCGTTTTCCAGAGGGAGGGTGGTGGTGGAGAGGGTGAGTTTTGAAAAATTTATTAGACACGCTGGAATTTAATCTATCGATAAAAATAAATTCCAATAAATTAATGTTTATGGTAATCGTTAGCCATCGCTAGGGCAGGAAGCGCTCTCTAATCGAATCTGGTGACTCCGGTCCGTGTCTCACGTGAGAAATTGTGCTATAAAGTCCCACACACACACACACACACAAACATTGCTGAGTATGTGAAAAACTGTCCAATCTGGCATTTGAACAGTGTCGCACCAGTATCTACGCTCGGCTAAAGAAAATCCGCTTGCAATGGTGTGAATTTTTAAGTAACTACCGGGCGCTGACGTACTTTTGGAGGTGTTTCCTTCGTATGCTAAACAATTTTCCTGAGGAAAATAAAAGAAAACAAAAAAAACCTTGAAGAGCAGCACCCGGTCAATGGAAGTTTACATTTACATGCGCGCTGTCGCACCAGCAACAGTGATTGTGGATCACTGAAGGAACAAACGCCCAGGGAAAATGCTCATCCTAACCCAAAGAAAAGCGAAGTCAATGTTTTGCAAAAAATGGTCAACCTTCGCTGCTCACTTTCTCAAAACACAATCGAACCACCAATCGTTCGACAACTACGCGGAAAATCAACGCTTTCCTTTGCTGTTCCACTAAATCTCCACAATTTTCTTTCCAAACCCGGGAAAAGGGTTTGGGTCGATGTGCGACATGTCACAAAGCAGGAAGCAAATAAAAAACAAGAAAACCGGGTAAAAAAAACGAGGACAAACGAGCTTCCCGCAGCTTCCAACGGTCCCAAGGCACAAATCGCAATTGCACCGGGGATTGATTTTATTACTGGAAAATTTTATTACATTTTGAAACACATATCGGCGCTATTTTCCTAATGCGCTTCGTTCTTCACACCTACCAGGCAACACACCCAATGTACAGAGCGTGGGGCAGCTACAACGAACGAGAGCAAAAAAAAAAGCATAGACACAAATCCAGCGGCGGAAAACGGCACAAGAAAAACCTTCCTCCCCCCCCCCCACGAGTGTGAACAACACAGTTTTCCCTTCGAATATCGAAACGTTTCCGGCGTTTGCACTTTTCACTCTGCGGTAAGATGTTGTGTGGGGTGGGCTGGGGAGCAGCAAACGGTGGATGAATGGGAAATCTCGTACAAGAAAACGCGCATTCCCCTCCCCCTCCCCCCCTCTGTGCTTCCCCGGTACGTTCAGTATATGTATGGAAAATAAAAATAAATAAATAAACGTGTGCACGGGCCGCGCAAGCCGCGATCTGCCGACACAGAACTATGGCGGGAAAATTCACAGGAAAAACTAACCCACCCATTCACGCTAACCGTGTGGGAACGAGATAGGAGGGGGAGGAGGAGGGGAGGGGGTAGGGAAATGGGAGGAATCCTCTTCCCCCCCGGCCGGGTTGCTCAATAAAATGCAAAATACAAAATACCGAAAACCCGATCGGCTCACACGACGGTTCGGCGGCAACAAAATCTCCAAAAAACACAGAAAATAAAAAAAAAACGTTTTCTCCTGTTGATGGTGGGAGAATAAATTCAAGCGCAATCGAAACGCCTGCCAATAGCTTCGACTTTGCGTGATGTCCGTGTGTGTGTGGAAGGGGGGGAGGGGAGGGGGGTGTTGTTGTTTTTTTTTTCCTTTTCTCAAAAGTTCTATTTCGCTTCTCTCATTCAATCATTCAATTGATAGTAACGCCGAAAGGTAATGTTAACCCTTCAGGAGCAAATGCTATTGCAACCAGTATAATATCAACAATCATTTAAAGTATGGCAAAAACATTGGGATCTTTTCGAGTTCTAAACTCGTTTTTTTATAATTGTAACATCTTTTGGAAAATAAATAGATAAACAACAAAATTATGCAGTATTGTTAACACAGCATATGTTGCCTAAATATAAATGATAAAGAAGAGTTTTACTAGGCATTTTCATCTGTTTATAAGCCTTATCGCGGGCATGCTCGGTTGAATAAATAAACCTTAGTAATTTAAATGTCTGTTACGTACAATTATGCCTTCAAAAGTGCTTAGTACCAAATTTGTTTTTGTTCACTAGACATTTCTATCTTTATTGTCTTGTATTTAGGCTGTACTCAGCTCTGTCGTATCAGACGTGATGTCCTAATTTAATATAAACATTTTATTTAAGCAGATGGTAGCGGACAATTTAATCTGTAAAAATAGGATCATGCATTACCGTTTAAACAGACCACATGATTTTGATGAGTTAGTTTTTATAGCTCAGCAAACATTAATTAACAAGTTTTAGTTCACAAAAATGTTTACAATGCTGGAACGTAAACACTGTATGAATCTCATCAACAAATTTACAATATAATAGATACGAGCTTAAACGTTACTTGCATTGACATCAAAATAAAATTCCAACGAAAGAAACTTCCAAAAATATCTCATGTACACAAACAAGTGACGGTAAGGATAATTTTGAAGAGGGATACCAATGAAATTAAACATTCTCTTCTTCTTTCTTGGCCTAACGACCTCTTAGGTCATGCCTGCCATTTCTGGCTTACTAGACTTATTGTCCGGGGCGGCCCGGTGGTGTATACGATAGCGGCGCCGGTCTTCACACGGCAGGACCGGGGTTCGAATCCCGGCGGACCGCCTCCCCGTACGCAGGACTGACTATTCAGCTACGGGTATAACTAAGTCACAGAGAGCTAGCAATTGCTAGCAGGCCAAGACCTACAGAGGTTGTAGTGCTAGTGCCAGAGAAGAAGAAGAAGAAGACTTATTGTTACCGCATAGTTGGATAGTCAGTCCTCACTATGGGGGAACGGCCCAGATGAGACTTGAACCCCGGTCCTGCCGTGTGAAGACCGGCGCCGCTGTAGCATCTACCACCGGGCCGCCCTTAAATTAAATATTAAAAAGTGCTAATATTTACAGATGGTAATAAATCTCATCTGGGCCGTTCCCCCATAGTGAGGACTGACTATCCAACTATGCGGTAACAATAAGTCTAGTAAGCCAAAAATGGCACGCATGGTCTGCAAGGTCGTTAGGCCAAGAAGAAAAGAAATCAATAAATAGTGCAGGAATAGAAGGACACTTCGCGTGCAAAATTTATCTTAAAAATAACTCATCAATATAAATCATCATAAATAGATATAAATCATATAAATAGATCATCGCAAGTACTAGAAATTGCAATAGAATTGCACAGCCCAGGCATAGCCAGGCATAGTCATATACTCAGATAACCAATAAGCTTACACCGTATTCCAAAAAGCACAAAAAGAACTTTATGATGAACGAAGTATATAAAATCTATTCTTTCGGTGCTAATAGACGTGGATGGATCAAAAGGCACCTGGGTACCGAGCGAAATAAAAAAGCAGAAATACTAGCCTAAAACGACATCAACAACAAACTACTAATATATGACGCAATATGTATAGCAAAACAGAAAATGATAGAAAACACAAAATATATTGTAAGGAAAACGTGAAAAAATTAGCAAAGTTCAACAATAGTTTCGAAGCAAAAACATGGCATCAGGAAATAAAGATTGCATCCACCAATTAAACAATACGTATACTAGCCTGATACGATTAAGCTAGGTTGTTGCTCGTACAGGATGATCCCAGAGACTGCTCCACATGATAGTCAAATGTCCATTATACAAATCCAGGTGAGAGATTTCATTTGACCATGTTCAAAGACATTGGAAAGCAAAGGAGGGAAGTCAAATTTACACTAAAGCATCACACAGATCTATAGCAGAAAATAAAATATTCAAACATGAAGTATTCAAACATCACAGTACAAAAGTATACAAAAGCATTATCTAACAAAAAACCAATTTTCAGATATACCTGAGTGAAGGCGAGTGGCATAAATAGAGTAGCTAAGAAGGTCCCTGAGTATGAATAGTTTATACAATCTTCATATGGAAAATGTATTCCATATCTCAGATGATAGATCAAATTAAAGCCTTTTTTTTTAACTCTTTAAATAGTTTTATAATTACTAGCGTAAGAAAACATGTAACTCATGTAATACAAAGTCTATAATCGGACTTACAGATACATTATATCCCTGACATATTTGCCTGATATTGTGCGTTTGGTTGATAGCGTAGTTGTTGCGGAAGATTTTAGCAGGTATTGTGTTGTAGTTTGTCTTTGATGGTGCTGTAACCGATCTGGCGCTATGGCTGTCTGTTGCCATTCAGAGATTTTGAGTTATGGTAATCTAAGTGATGGTTAGAATTCTCATGTTATAAGGATATCTGAGGGATCCTCTTTTGATGCAACTTCTTAGATAGTGAAACTACCTATAGTGTAACCAAACAGGGTCTGACGGTTTTGGACTCTACCAAGAACCTTTACCAAACATCTACACCGTAGAATCCTTCGCTGTACCCAAACAGTTGTATCTGAGCTAGAGTGATACGGTCGTAGAATGTCCGGTCTATAAAGAGTTAATTAAACCGAAGTTACTGGGACACTTGCGAATGATTCGAAGTAAGAATCTTGCATGAATTCTTGAACCTCCCACATACTTTTCCAGTGCGACTGGGAAAGTTGCTCATGGGAAACAAACGATCTCTTAGAACGGGATCCAGTGATCCCAAAATGCCAAGCAATTTAAATATTTTTATAATGAAGAAATCGTGATTGATAACAGATTTTGAAGGTTCCGCTGCATACATTTTTTACTTCTTCTTTGGCACTAAAACCTTGAGAGGGATCGGTCTGCAATATCTGACTCTCAGTAGCTTAGTTTTACTCGTAGTTTTATAGTAAGTCCTCCACACGTCTTACACCGCCTCAGCTATCGGGTCACCCCTTCAATGCCTCTTAGGCTAACTGTAAATATGAAGTAAAGATCCGGAGGACTCGCTGCGGTTAAAAATAATAGATTAGATAACGACTTTCTTAGACTATCTTAGATACGACCATCTCTATAAATATAAGACGGCTGTCACAGTTTAAATCAGTCTTCGGTGATGTTTCGTAGCTCAACAAAATCTTCAAATATCCGTCCTTATTAAGACCTAAAAAACGCATCTAAAAGACACTGAAAGTGCTACACCACGCCGATCAACTGTCACCTGAAGGGTTAATCGAACTGTACAAACCTACCCCGAACCGTCGTAGGTTCACGCAACCCTAAACGGCTGTCATGTATCACGGGCCACCGTATACGACCGGAAAGAGTTAAATTTGTCAAATGCGAAGCGTTACTGGGCCGCTTATCACTTTACAGTCACACACGACCGAAGAAGGGATATCTCCACTCCCTTCCCGCTCTCTTCACCACCTTCTATCCCATCGCACATCACTTCCCATTATCACATTTTCAATCGCTTGCTGATCTTTCAAGTACGGGAAAGGATTTAGAATCATGCAGCGAACGGCAACAACAACACAACGGAAGGAAGCAACAAAGAAACGACAAAATAAAACCAAACTCCTGGTTGGAAGCTACAAGCTGGGAGCCCGTTATAGGTGTGCCCGTGCTAAATTCCAATCATTCTTTCTATGTTATTTATTTTTTGCTGTCCTCCTACAACCATCCAGCTTGATAGTTGCTAGTAGCAGCAAAAGAAGAATAAAAGCTAGGAATGGGAAGCGAGAAAAAAAATGCCAACTCAGCTGAAAGTAGTAAGAGCACTAGCAACAGTCACACACATCAGCGTGGATTTGTGTTGTGGATTTTACACTAGCATTGGAAAAGCAAAAAAAAACAAAAGGAAACGTAACCTTAAAATTCACCAACGTTTCACAGCAAAAGCAGCAATAAAAATTGAATATTCTGACTTGGAATGGAAATGTCAGGTTCAAATAAACTAGAAAACTCCCCGAAAATCGGGCAAAAATTTACTGTAATGGAAAAGTGTCACTTAGTACAAAGTCTTGCTGGACGTTTTTTTTTATTTGTTAGTGAAAGACAACTAGCAAGCTTCCTAAAAAGTTCCACGACTGGACACAAAGACACAACTATTGCTGTACGTGTTTTACAGAGAGTTGTGATGTGATTGATCGATTATCTTCCGTCGCAAGATAACACCTGGTCTTTAATAACAGTAACAAACCGCGACTTTTCGAGATAGCAGTGCCAAAGAAGAATATAAGGATCGTCTTTCCTGGCCTGACCTTCCGTCCTGGTCGTATTCCTTAGAACTACTTTGCAAATAATTAACCTGTCTCTTTATTTGTAAGACATTCCCTCTTTCAAACCGTGAAAGCGCACCATATCCCGTGTGTTTTACTGCGTAACGATCCGTCATCTAAAGCAGAATTCCTGTTCCTAGCGTGGGTCTATAGAGGATCCTTTATCCCGACTGTTTTTGGAAGATTCGTTGCCAAGTAGTAGCCAAGTAGTAGTTAGTAATCCATATGCGAAGTCCGCAACATAGCAAAGGTCGTAACCATATTCCACGCACTTAAGCGGGGTTTTGAGCTCTATGCGTGGCCTCCTTGTCTCATTATCTCACTGACTTGTTCGTCATATGATTCAATCGTTCTGCCAGTGTATGTGCTATACCGAACCCTTCACATACTGTACTCATTCGTCCATGCATACATCTTAAACCATACAAGCGAAGTACCTAACACATAACAAACAGGCAAACAGAAGGAGTTGATTGAAATTTGTAGTGGGGATCACACTAATAGTCCATTCAATCGGCAAAAATCAAACACAGGTCTCAGGTAGACGATAGAAGATAATCTATATTGTCCAAATCCGCAGTCACATACTTTGGAGTCGATCGGTCCTATAAACTGGAGCTACGCTCCCAATGAGAAATGGATATACCTAAGCCTAGTCATCATATGAATGAACGCACGATCTACTGAGGTGCCAAGACTTGGGAAATGATCGATTATAAAGATCTCATCTGTATCACTCATATGCTTCCATCGAGCCATGCAGAAAGCCTGTGGGGCACGCATGTGCTTGTGAGGCAGTCTAAGGCTAAAAAATAAACCCAACACTTGAGGAGATGAGCAATCACTTTTTTTTTGGCAATTTGACAATAATAAAGCTACTCATTTGTTTATTCTATGCTACTACTTTTAAACACACTGTTAATGATTTTACAATTTCTGCTTTTAAAGTAAGTTGAAGAAACATTTAGATAGAATTGGCTGATTTTTCGGTACAAAAATATTCTAATATTTTTTTAAGAAAAGAATACAGGTATTTCAAAAAATACTATCCTATCTAAAATATCTTTTAAATCATCTACTATGAGGCGAAAAGATAAATGTTTGGGAATCAGAAAAAATACTGGTACAAAATTAACCTCAGAACCAAACTAAAAAAGGCTATGAAATGTTCATATTTATACAGCAAACCAAGCGGTTAGCTAACTTCATTTATTTAAATTCAGATTTGCCTGAATTCCTACCATGTTTGTAAAGTATCATGTTTCGTAAATCCTTCCTTTTCTTATAATCTGTAATTTACACAGTAGTTTTAGAATATCAAACCAATGTGCATCGATAATATTTGAATACCTTAAATTTGAATACGACTTCACTTTAGATAGAAATTGTTTGTTTGTCATTTCGTAATAAAAAAAGTGGAATTAATAATGCGTAATGCGTCATTATAATAATAATTCTATTTTATAGTCCAGTATATTTGGACATATTTTCATGAGAACGGTAAAATGAATCCCAGAAACCTTTTTTGATTGATCCAATGATTAAATAAAGGTGAATCAAAGGGTCCTAAAAATCTTCCTGTGTTGAATCAAAGAAGTCAAAGAAAGTGATATTAAAGTACGAAATATCTGACGGAAGGCCAAAAATTAGCATTAATTAATTCGTTACTTAAAGATTAAATTTAGTGGCAACGACTGCATTTCTGATCGTTGTGATTCGCTCTTAATCGTTTTATATTTTATACTACTTTTAACTTAAAATATTTTAGATGCCCACTATATTTACTTACCTACTTACCTACTTACCTACTTACTTACTTATCAGGCGCTACAACCGCTTCGCCGTCTTGATCTGCTAGAACAATCCTCGATACCGCTCACGGTCAAGCGCCGTCGTCTGCCAATCCATTATCACTCCATCTCAGTTTGGGCCTACCACGTCTCCTCTGTCCATGTGGACGGCCTAAAAGGACTTTACGGGCTGGGCCGTCCGGTGCCATTCTCATGACATGACCAGCCCACCGGAGCCTGACGAGCCTAATTCGTTGCACGATGATGGTGAGATCACCGTACACCTCATAGAACTCGTCATTGTAGCGGCTCCTCCATTGTCCTTCCACACATACGGAGCCAAAAATCCTTCTGAGCATCTTCCTCTCGAACGCGGCTAAGAGAGTTTCATCAGTTTTGGACAAAGTCCTTGTCTCAGAGGCGTATATGAGTACTGAGACTTCGTCCGTCGCGACAGGTATTTTGAGTGGAGAAGTTTCCTCAGGCTGTAGTATGACCGGCAGCGGTTGCGCGCAACTCCAACGTCTATGTTGTTATCGGTGCTGACTTTTGACCCCAGATAAGTGAAGTTTTGGACGACTTCAAAGGTGCGATCACTTATCTGTACATTATCGCTGCGTAAATCAGTGTTTGTTAGAAGGGCCGCTTGTGGTGCGACCATTATTTTGGTTTTTGCCTCGTTAATCTACAACCCAAGGTTCCGTGACACATGCTTGATCCTTTGGTAAGCTACATAGGAGAGTCTCAAACCAATGATGTCTATGTCATCAAGATCTGGAGTGACTTATAGAAGATGGTCCACGAAGTTTCCATCTCCGAGTCTCGGATGGCCCTCTCTAGCGCCAGATTGAATAGATGACAAGCAAGCCCGTCTCCCAGGCACTAATGGTAGAGTTTTCCATCCACCTTCACCTGGCATGTGATGTTGGTCATCGTCATACGTACAAGCCTGGTAAGCTTGGCCGGGATTACAAATGAGCTCATTGCGTCGTATAGTTTTACCCTGACTATGCTATCGTATGCGGCTTTAAAATCAATGAAGAGATAGTAGGAGTGTAGCTGCTGCTCCTCCATCTTCTCCAAGATTTGCCGCATGGTGATGCTGATATATTTTAGATGAGCGTATAATAAGTGGTATCAGAGTATAAATTGAAAAAAAAGGCAAAACAAAACCTCTTTCCTTTCATAATTACCATTTCAACGCAAGGGTTAAAGAGCAAACAGACACTAACACACCGCCAATGACACTTAACCTCAAACAGACGGTGATTATCCCAACGCGTCAAAACAGTGCTAAGCTCCAATCTGATATCGGTGATCTATTATCGATAATCTGTCGCAATAATTTATTCCTCTCGCACACACACACACTGGTACGCGCTCCATACGCTGTTGGTGTGAATGTTCCCGCCAGCCAGGCGCTCCTGTGGGAGAATAATAATCACACACACCACACAAACCAGGGGTTGAGAGCGTAAATTGAAATTAAATTACATCATAAAAAGAGGGCTAGGCTGTTCCCCTAGATGCCCCAAAAGCCGGGCACGCTGGCTAGCCAACTAGTCGGTGTCACTGTTGTCTACCGCAAACACAAAACGCCCCCTCAAACCCGCTACACCCTCTTGCCAAGTCCTTATAATCTCGGTGACCTGCTTGACGGAGCAGTATAAAAGGTGGTCGTCGGGTGGCACATCACCACAAATCGCTATTTTATTCATATGTTTCAGCACCTGTTGACCAGTACGGTGGAGATGGTGAGACGAGAAGGCAGGGTGATGGAGGTGGCTGCCAGTTCGGATTACGGATTCGATTTCATCGCTTCGAAATCAAAGCCCGGTCCGTTCCAGTCGAAACAGGTGGGATGGGGTAGGTATACTGCTCCAACACACATCCACACATACACACACACCTTCTCATTCGTTCGTGCCGTACTGGACACGCCGGTTCGGATGTGGTTTTAATTAATGCAATCAGTCGAAGCGCCCGGAAAAGCGCTGGGAAAATGCTTCAACATGTCTCCAACGGTAGGGTTGCGTACTGTACTGTCATCCTGCTACTGCTGCCATCATCATCATCGCCACCATCAACATCGTCATCCGTACCACATCGTCCACACATACGGCTACACAACCTGCACAACCCGCTCACTCAATTGATTTGAAATCACCCAATCAATTTCCTCGCTTTTTGTGCCCGAATTTTTACCACCCAGGGCACCCAGCAAAGCGTCTGATCGAAGCGCAGACGATGTAAATTGGTCATCGACAAGCTGCTCTCGCGTACGAGTACGTGCCAACACTAACTATGTTACTATCGCCACACATTTGAGGATTTTTTTATGCGTGCGTGTGTGTGTGTGTGTGTTGAGGATCATTTGTTTTGCCTTTGCTTTTTTAGCTTGTTGCCTATTTGCAGCTCAGTTCAGGAACGCCTTTTGTCTCCCATAGCTTCACAAAGTTATGCGGATTATGAATGCACCACCTAGTACGCACAGTGGGCAATGATGATGGGTAGAGCAGTTTTCGGACAAAAAAATATTCAAACGTGTACAAGTTACATTTGTTGGGGGCGGGAATCATACAATATTCGCCGCATTAAGGTATTTAGAGTATCAGTATTATCAGGCCATATTCAAAGTAATTTTTAGACACATCTAACGCTTTCTGTTTTAGTAGATTTTGAGCTTGTATCCGAGACAAAAATTTTCAAATTGACACTTCTTGAAAAATGTCCTGGAGAAGATGGCATCATTTCATAAATAATTTGTATGCCTCATAGAAGAGCAAAATATCTTTTACATGGCGCTTTTTGGAATCCCGATACAACTTAGCAAGCGAGCAAAAATGGCAATGACCAACTACACATGTCAGGCGAAGGTCCTTTACTACCACAAGGACCATGCACCAGAGAGCTTAACTTGCCTGTGTTCTCTTTATCTTGGCGTTAAACCATCCGAGACAACGAGGTGGAAGCGTACCAAACGCTAGTGACACAAACAGCAGCAGAATCAAATCCAAATATTGAATAGGCGGCAAAAGACGCGATCGCTCTTTTGAATTCATTTGTAATTTCATAATTTTTGGGTTAAAAGCCAATGCAACAACACAGACGTTGGGATACGTATACGTACTTTGAAATTTTGAAAAAACTTCTAAAAAAAAAATCCTGACGCGAGGGAAGAAGCAGGAACTATACATTTTTATATTCTCAATACTCCCACAAATCTCTAAGACATCGGAAGGACGATTAAGAGCTATACGATTGTGGCTATTGAGCAGTGAAGATTGCCAGGAACTGAGAAGACGTTGTAAGCCCAAATTGGAATGGAACGTTGGCTTTGATGCACCCTCAAAAAGGCCGGGATATTGTTATCAAGGATCTCTTTACTACCTAAAGACCGTGAAGCGATTGTTGCGCCACTGCAGGTAAAAAAGGGGAAGACTTCTTTAAATATCCATATTTCCTTATTACTGTTTTTGATACGAGGTCCTCTCGAAGATTTAGTGTTTCAATAACGCTTTAACAACATGCAATAATCACCAAAACACGCTCCAACTAATATGCTATTGAGTTATGTTTTTATACATTTATAACGCTTGAATACTATCTAGCGAGTATAAATAGACTGACGTTTTTGACTATGTCTTTCTTACGATGATGACTATGTATTTCTTGCGAGGGCGTTTTGTTTAAAAATTGATTCAAACAATACTTAAATAACCAAAATTAAGTAGTTACATAGTGTTTTTAAGAAACTTTTCTTTTAAACAAATGCCATTCAAAAGGTCATACAAATGCAACTAGATATTTTCATTACACTCTTCTGGATAACTTTTGACGCTCAAACAATCGTAAATTTACCCAGTGTGTGCCAATAGTGTTCGGATTTGCGGCGAAAACCAGGAAGCGCAGCAAATCCTTCGACTCGGTGTCGGATTTACACGCAACACGCTTTTGCCGTCCCCGTGTGCCAGTGATGATATTCGGCAACCGTGTAAACCACCGGAACGTTAGCCCGGGCGCTCTCGAACATTTTGTAAATCGTCCAAATCCGTCGCTAACCGGTTCCGATGACTGACAAATGCCCCTAACGAACGTGGAAGAGCATTTTTTGCCCATCTACCCGATGCAAATCGCTCGTGTACTAAGCTCTGATATGTGTGGCAACACCAAACGCTTCCCCCTTTCCCTTCCCCTTACATCCCCCCGATAACCCGTTGTTTTGTAATCGAAATAAAAGCGCAAAAAAAAATTAGCAAACGCACCGAATGTCGATAATTGTTTTAGCATTTTTAGAGACATTTTTCTTTATTTGGCATTGCCGTTTGTTTGCCGGGTTTTTTTTTCGTTGCGCTCTTTTGCCCTGTTTACTCCCTTACTCCTACGCGTGCTAGCGATTAGGGGCTTCGTTTTTGTGGGAAACTGCTGACGCCAGCAGTAATCTCCATTCAACAACGGCTGTACGTAAAAACGGCCCACATCCCACACACAAGCGCGCGCTCGAAACACACGAGGGAAGAGCTGACGTCCGATGTTTCGGTTGATGGCCGAAAGCGATGCACGTCACGTTACACCGATGGGGACCGATGTATGATCGTGTTCCGGCAGATGATTGATTGAAGGGTGGATGGGATGTATTGTCGTGTACGCAGATTTGCCAGCAACAGGATCGGGTTTTCCGCTAAGCTTCGGCTGCAACGCTAGTGACAGGTTTATTGGTGATGTCCTTTACTAGTAAGCAATCGCGTCCATCCCCGAGCGGCACACACGGGCAGCTGGGATGTTGCCTAGCTAGCTTAATTGGATTGCTTTTTAGAAAATGCACAACGCTGTTAAATTTGCGATATTTTGACAGTTTTCACCAACGGATATATGCCTGTTCAACTGGAACAATCGTTACGTAGAGCTCGATTTTATTCACATAGCACAAAAGAGGATAGAAGAATGAAGTTAGGTAGGCTTGCGTAGAAAGGTTTGAAACAAAGGAAACCAAAACTTTCACACATCAATTTAATTTTGCATATTCTGATCACATCAGAGTTAATTCTATTATCTTCACAAAAGGAATGTAGTTATTCGATCTAGAACAATATTTAATGTTCGTAACTAAGTGAAATAAATATTAAACTACAAATGAGATTGTATTTCACCTACCAATACTACTAACTACACAGACTAGTAAGACACTTAACTTTCATTTTAGAGCTCTGTTTTTATTGTTAGCCTTTCTATGGAGTTATGTTTTAACTACCTAATTTAACCCGGTTACTGAATCGCGCGACTAGACTACCGGATGTACAACTTTCTTGCACTTCAGGATGTAAATATGAGTATTCATTCATAATCTTCAGGATGTAAATATGAATATATGTAAAAAACACTTTAAAAAATTAACCGTTCTAGGGTTTTCCCCCAAAACTCCTGATATATGTAGTTTTTCAGTTCTTGAAGCTAATGACTATTTTTTGTATCTGATGCGAATAGCCTGATAGTGATAGCAGTCATCTTAGGACGGTCAACTAAGAACACAGTTTAATTCTAGTATCAAGGGGCCAGGGATATACATAGTACGAGTCAGTGAATTTTTGCAACCGCGTAACTTCCCCCTTTCCCTTCCCCTTACATCATACCGATAACCCGTTGTTTTGTAATCGAAATAAAAGCGCGAAAAAAATTAGCAAACGCACCGAATGTCGATAATTGTTTTAGCATTTTTAGAGACATTTTTCTTTATTTGGCATTGCCGTTTGTTTGCCGGGTTTTTTTTTCGTTGCGCTCTTTTGCCCTGTTTACTCCCTTACTCCTACGCGTGCTAGCGATTAGGGGCTTCGTTTTTGTGGGAAACTCACGGTCTAGCGCCGTCGCCTGCCAATCCATTATCCCGGCCGTTCTGGCGGACGCATCAACGCCATCACTCCATCTCAATTTGGGCCTACCACGCCTCCTCTGTCCATGTGGACGGCCTAAAAGGACTTTACGGGCTGGGTCGTCCGGTGCCATTCTCATGACATGACCAACCCACCGGAGCCTGGCGAGCCTGATTCGCTACACGATGGTGATATCACCGTACAGCTCATAGAGCTCGTCATTGTAGCGGCTCCTCCATTGTCCTTCCACACATACGGGGCCAAAAATCCTTCTGAGCATCTTCCTCTCGAACGCGGCTAAAAGGGTTTCGACAGTTTTGGACAGAGTCCTTGTCTCAGAGGCGTATGTGAGTACTGGGACTATAAAGGTTTTGTACAGTCCCAGCTTCGTCCGTCGCGACAGGTATTTTGAGTGGAGAAGTTTCCTCAGGATGTAATATGACTGGTTGGCAGCCAGCCCCCTTGCGCGCAACTCAACGTCTATGTTGTTGTCGTTGCTGACTTTTGACCCCAGATAGGTGAAGTTTTGGACGATTTCAAAGGTGCGATCACCTACCTGTACATCACCCCTGCGTAAATCAGTGTTTGT
>KZ061770.1:274447-303783 GCA_002091835.1 Anopheles maculatus
CTCACATACGCCTCTGAGACATGGACTCTGTCCAAAACTGACGAAACCCTTTTAGTCGCGTTCGAGAGGAAGATGCTCAGAAGGATTTTTGGCCCCGTATGTGTGGAAGGACTATGGAGGAGTCGCTACAATGACGAGCTCTACGAGCTGTACGGTGATGTCACCATCGTGCAGCGAATTAGGTTCGCCAGGCTCCGGTGGGCTGGTCATGTCATGAGAATGGCACCGGACGACCCAGCCCGTAAAGTCCTTTTAGGCCGTCCACATGAACAGAGGAGGCGTGGTAGGCCCAAACTGAGATGGAGTGATGGCGTTGATGCGTCCGCCAGAACGGCCGGGATATTGGATTGGCATACGACGGGGCTAGACCGTGAGCGGTATCGAGGATTGTTGCAGCACGACGGCGCTAAACCGTGAGCGGTATCGAGGATTGTTGCAGCAGGCCAAGACCGCGAAGCGGTTGAAGCGCCTGATAAGTAAGTAAGTAATCTGTAAATAAAAACGAATCATGAGATATTTAAAATTTTCAAAAAAGGGTTACAAAGTTTTTTTTTAAATTCTGCAAAATTATATTACTTAAATATTAATGCCGCAAATCAATGTAGGAAAAACTTTATCCACTTCCATAAGTAAGCTGTACGACATTATGATTTGAACCAGGAGCGGGCTTAACCGTGGACGTTTGTTGCTCTTGCATAGGTACGTAGGGCTATCGAGCTCATCAACGGATAATGTGACTAAATAGTAACCTGCCTCGGACATATCACTTCAACTAGATTTGTTTTTAGGAAACATGTACAAGAATTGTAAGATTTTTCTGATTGGATAATTTAGTAAAGAGATGTTGTTTAATTTAATACTGTAAAAGCTTAATGGTAAAATTTTCTCTCTTACACAAAATTTAAGGCAAAACTATAGAAAAACCATAAATTACATGAAAAATAAAACTCAGTTAAAGCACACTTGCTGTGTTACGTAACAACTAGGGCACAAATTAAATAATTTCGCCTCCCCCACACTACCTTCGTGCATCGCACTCATCGAAAATGAAAAGCGCTTGTAATAATCGACACATTCCCCCGTGGTACAGCAAAGCGTACCATGCATCTTAAACGGTTTTACTTAACTTGCTTTTATGACGGTGCCCCAACATCATAAAACCATTTCCGTGCTCTTATTCCACTTCAAATAAGGGGGGGAAGCTCTTCCGCTCTCTTTCTTTCTCTCCTTCCCGGCACGGGACAACAAAGTACGTGATAAAAGAAAAGATGTCGAGTTCGTGCAACAAAACACCGGCACCACCTTTGGCTTCGGTACACGCATGATTTAATCATAGCCACCCCCAATGGTTCCCCACATCCGTAGTAGGTCCTTTATGCAAAGAAGGCTATCTTTCGGACAGTGGTTTTTTCCCTTGAGATGCCGGTTTCACATTGTGTATCCGGGAGTCTCCGGTGCGGTACGGTGGCGACGTAATTAGAGCCGAGCGCTGACGTGACGAGCGTCAAGGAGACTTCTGTCTGCTCGGTTTTTCTGATGCCTTTTTTTTTTGTTGGTCTCTCTCTCCCCTTACACCGATCCCAACTGTCTGAAGCATGCCCGGTCTGGGCCACTTTTCCTTCGAGGCAGGAAGGAAAATGTAATTACGATACACCTGCTTTTTTTCCTCCTCCTGCTACTTACTTCTCGCTCTTGGCCGTTGGAAAAGTGCGCACTCTATGCGTTTGCAAGCAAAGATGCTGCTGCCTGCTGTGCGTGTGTTTTTATCCCCCTTTTTTCAGCCCCCTACCCCCCCTGGCCGGTCTTAGCAGGCAGTTAGCTAGCCCGGCTACTCATCACCATTCACCTTATTCTTCATTTCATTAGTACCCTCGGTATAGCACGAGAAAATGAAGGACACGACGTGTAAAGCGGACATTGATGTCCTGCGAAAATCCCGGTAACGCGAAGGGTGAGGATTTTCGTTTTCTTCCGTCCAGCTTTTCATTTCCCAAAACTCCCACCACCTGCACTAGCGCACAAGCTGCACCGGTGGGAGGTTTTCCCGTTTTTCGTGTGTTACTTTTTTTGTTGTTGTTGTTGGTTTTGTTGCTTTCGTTGGGTTAGTGCGGCAGCAAATTAATATTAATAGCCCGGGCACATGTCGGCACTCCGTCCGGGCAATGGCGGCGTCAACGGCCGCCAACCGTCGAGAAGGTGATAATTGAATTAATTTTCAATTTATGCTGCACTTAGCAGCAAATGTGCGCGTACACCCGTCCCGATCTCTAGGGGTGGTGGCCGTCGTTACTGGTGGTTCATCATGAGTCATTAAAGAGCATCGAGCCGAGGTAAATACGTATAAACACAAGCGCCCATACTTTCGGCTACACAGCGCACTATAAAATGAATATTCAATGGAGACTGTTTGTCTGTGCGATAATCGATTTATAGGACCGGTAGGATGCAAACCGTGCATCCTGGCCCACCGGTAAGAAGCCTTTGCCGAAACGATACGTCATGGACAGTACGCATAAACATCTCGCTCAAAAGCGCTCTCGCTTCCCTGGTCATCTTTACCACTTTGATTTATCAACCCAAAATAGTCAAAAGAGTCGGTGCCACTTCATCTGTAAAACCGAGGGAAATGAAGTTCGACAAAAATGATCGGCTTTCGATTGGAAAAGGAAAACGCTGCTGATTTATCATTCCGTGCGTAGGCCCGCCAGAAAACCCAGCGTCTCATAAATTATTCCCCGTCGAATCTCGCGCAATGTTCGTGAACGGTACGAAAGGAGGGCCGGGGGTAAAAAGGGGCTGTGGTAGAAACTTTTTTTTTCCCTCGGTCACCAGCCGGCATTTGACTTACAGCCACGTTACACGGCACGGCAGTTTATGTTGTTGTCATCTTTACGGTTCGCTGGCGAACACACTGTCCGCGCGCTCGTCTTCGTGGTTGTCATTTTTACTGCTTGCCGTGCCGGCGTTTGACAGGCGCACACTGTGGAGATGTTTTGCTGCCGTTCGGCACTGCTGCAACTCCTTGCACGGGATGGGCTGATTGTTTCCACCCTCGTGAGCAGGTGATGGGAAAGGGATTCTGGAACTTGACAGCAGGAAACTGTCATTAGCTAGACTGTACGTACCGGGGAACGATGGTAAAACAAGGGGAAAAATGGAAATCATGGAAACGACTTCGACTGTCCACCGAACTCAGCCCACCTCCGGATGTAGAAGAAGGCATCATTTCTCTAAACTAGGGAATGAGGTTCATACTAGAGAAGCATGTGAAAATAATCGAGATAAACTTATAAATAAATACGCAAATTATTGTTTAACGAAAACAAACTAAGAATTACACAAATCGATTAAAACAATAACAAAAGAGCATGAGTAAAGCATAAAAAAAAACAATTAAACGATCGTATAAGTTACCTCAAACCATTCTACAAACTACAAACTACAAACCGACGTAGCCGAACTGATCAAAAATGGCAGCCTTGTTCCTTGTGGTTGAGATCTTGACGACATCTACAAAATATACAAGAAGAGAGATAGGCTGTAGTGCAGCAAATACAAGAGTATACGGTGTTGAATAACGCCTACAAGATCTTCTCCTTCTTCTCTCGAAGAAATAGTTGGAAACTATGAGCAAGGATTTTGAAAAATTAAGCCAACCACTGACTTGATCTTCACCCTGCGGCAAATCTTGTTGATTACCTTCACCACAATCATTTCATCGATTTAAAAAGTCACATAAAATCAACCCAATTTAAGAATCCCGACCAAGTTTACCACGATTACAAGAATGACAATGACCATCATCAGACACCGGGTGAAGGAGAATAATATACCAGGGGCCTGCGCCAAGGAGATGGGTTTCTCTGTATCCTCTTCATTCAGGTTCTAGAGAGGGCGATCCGAGACTCGGAGGTAAAATCGTCGGACACCATCTTCTGTAAGTCACTCCAGATCTTGACATACGTTGATGATATAGACATCATTGGTTTGAGGCTGTCCTATGCAGCAGAAGCGTACCAAAGGATCGACTAAGCGGCGCTAAACGTCAGTGATCGCAGTGATCGCATCTTTGAAACCGGTTATTCGACAGCCCGAAGGAATTTCTATATTCAACATTTGTCACGAAGCTGAGACTTTATAGAGCCTTTATAGTCCCAGTACTCGCATACGCTTCTGAGACATGGGCTCAGAGATGGACGTCTAAAACTGACGAATCTCTCTTAGTCACTTTCGAAGAAATAAGCCCAGAAGGTGCAGTACCGAACAAGCCATTCCGTTACGCCCTTTTTTTACATTCACATGGAGAAAGGATTCGTGGTAGGTCCAAATTGAGAATGGACGTCATGGAAAGCGAAAATCCATCCAGCACTAACCTGTGCAAAACTTTTCTCAATCGCCAGCAAATAGAATTCACTTCTTCTTCTTCTTCCTTGGCACTACAACATCGTGAGGTCTTGGGCCTGCTATTGCTAGGTCTCTGTGACCCATACCTGAATAGTCAGTGCTGCGTACGGCGAGGCAGGCCGGACGGGATGCGAACCTCGATCCTGCCGTCTGGAGACCGTCCGCCTCACTTCAGTGCCTCGATTATTCTTGTGAATATTCTTTCATACAATCTTCCAATAAAATTTTCCAGTTGCACTGCTGATATTTAGTTAACATTTCTATGGTTTTTTACTCCTGCTTTTTTAACGTTATATGAACGTATAATTTTTATCCAAAATTGTTTTGGCATGTAGGATATACTTTTCTTTGCAAATATCATCTATTTCAATGTTTTTAACGTATAAAAGATTGACTAAAATGTGTATGTTTAGACATAGTGTATTCGTTTAAGTATATGTTAATCTTTAGTTCAGCACATAAATGGATTAGTAAACGATAAAATTGGGGCGGCCCGGTGGTGTATACGATAGCGGCACCGGTTTACACACCTCCCCGTACACAGAACTGACTATCCTGCTACGGGTAAAACCAAGTCATAGAAAGCTAGAAATAGCAGGCCAACACCGACTGAGGTTGTAGAGCCAGAGAAGAAGAAGAAACGATAAAAAGATAAATTACATTAACTAAATAATTTGCTTTATTTGGAATAGCTTAAATATTTCATATTTCATATTTACTAACTTTGTTTGCCCTAGGCTATAAAGAAATCTTATGGCTACTTCGTACAGTACTATTTTGAGTCCTAATCTAATCGAACAAAGCAACGGAAAGAGAACAAATAAACAAAACAAAATTAAATAGAAAAAAAACAAGAAGAAAAAACAGTAAATGGAGGAAGGAAAGGAATGTTTTGCTAGTGGATATATGACGGGAAGAAAAGAAGGCAAGGATATGTTGAAATCAAAATGATGGGTTAAAGTATTAAACATTTTGATTGCATTCAGGATGGGATCATTACGACCCACGTATAGGGATAAATATGGGAGGTCGGGTGCGAAGAGCTTGGGAGGGAACATAGACTAGGATAGACAAGAGCAATGCAGGGGCATCGATGCAATCAAGTATGGCGACAAAGGAAGACTGGGCAATGGAACGGCGATCTTCAAGCGTGGAAAAGCCGAGTGACATCTAACCCTATAACTGGGTAGAGCAGAGAACCGATCACCAAAGATTTTGCGAAAAGCAAATCTGGTGAAAGCCCTCTGCACTCGATACGATCGATGTGGGTTTTGACCGAAGGAGACCAGATCACGGAACTATACTCGAGCAACGATCTCACCACTGAGCAGAATATTACCTTCAAGCAAAGGGAGTCGGAGAAATCACGAGCCACACGTTTCACCACACCAAATGACCGCATAGACCTGGTGACTATAGAATCAACGTGGTGAGAGAAGGTGAAGTCGGAATCAAGCCAACCACCCAAGTCCTTAATTACCGACACTCTCTTAACTTGAACCTCTGGTCTAGGGAATACGTATAAAGCAAAGGAGTGCACGAACGAGTATAAGAAATGAGATTGCATTTATTAGGACATAAGGAGAGACGATTAAGGTTGCACCACGAACAAAAACGGTCCATAATGGATTGGAAGACAATACAGTCCGAAGGAGATGTTATAGGATAGAAACATTTTATTTCCTCGACTTTTGCATTATGGATTTTATCATAAACGGAATGCAGATAAATAATTAACTATATTATACAGGATTTATTTAAATTACAGAGAACATTACAGAGTTGAAAACAGAGATATTCAACAAAAAGCTGACAATAAAATGACAACAATAAATGTCAAAATATCACGCTTATGGAAGAATAGAAATGTGTAGAAATACAGTCAATTTAATTAATAAATATACAATAAATATGTTTACAATAAATTTGTATTTAAAACAAATTAAAACGCAAATCATAGAAGCTGATATATAAAACAAAAACAATTAAATTAATTCACAAATTGATTAAACAATAATCCAAAAATTCAATAAATCAGTAAAACTACTAACACAAGTAACTAGTATCTATAAAATGACCTCAATAAATGCAAAACCGAGAACAGTAATAAAGAAGCAAACAACAAAAGAAAATAGCACTGTCACTATCAACTACACTAACGGCGAAGGACGGCGGAACCGTCTCCACCGTTTGGCACTCCGCTTCCTGCAGTCGGGCACGCCACATACTCCCAGAGCATGCAATCGTTATTGATAAGCACACCACTTTATGCGCAATTACTCGGCGTGTACTCCCGAGTCGGTCGGTTGCATCCATAATCCCCACCCACACGCGAATCGAGAACGAGAACCTGGTGGGGACAGAGGGAGAGAGAGGAGAGAGCGAGAGAGAGGGCCACAGGGTGGGAAGCGCTTATCGGTGCGTGAATATGTTTTGATTGTCGTAACCGAGCACTATTAAACGGTTTCGCCAATCCGTAAACACACTGCAAACAGGGCGACGTGTAGTAATTTAATTGATACACATACACACGCACACACACACACACAAACGTGCGCGTGTACGCATGCTGTG
Source organism: Anopheles maculatus (assembly GCA_002091835.1). NCBI lineage: Eukaryota > Metazoa > Arthropoda > Insecta > Diptera > Culicidae > Anopheles > Anopheles maculatus. The sequence goes on from KZ061770.1 coordinate 281,426, forward strand.
CCTTTATGTGTGACGTACCGTTTCCGGATGTGCCGTGTATTGGCCGTCGACACATCGCTCGACGGCCGCTTCCTTCTGTTACGCTTCAATGAAGGAAATGATGGCGATGCGTGCGTTGCATTTGCACAATCGGATGCATTCGATTCGCCACTCAATAGATAGATAGATAGTGGTGGACCGGCCCTATACCTTGCAGACGGTTTGCAAAGAACCGTCGGAAGAAATCAAGATGACGAAGCGTTTCCGGGCGAAAAATGTCCGAATGGGTCACGTGGCTTACGGGATTGAGCGTTTTTTTTGTTGTAGCTATTTATTTGTCTCGTTTCGATACGCTTAGCAAGAGGAGGGAGTGTACCTTAAATCAGAGAGGGAGGACTTCTCTATAACACACGAATAGATTCGTCTAGTTTCCATGAAAGGGATACTTTTGAAGCAGAAACTATAGTATTCCTCATATATGGACATATTCATGATTTATAATAGAACTGCTTTTGTAGCTGAAATGGTTATAAGATACATTTTATTGGCGTAAAATAGATTATCCTGAAAGACTATTGAGATCTACTGAACAAAGTACTGTTTTGTACTGACACCTGAGAGGTTGCTACGCATTTGAGTGAAAAAGGATAATAGAATTAATTGAGCTAACTATGAAAAACCTTATCCCCAGTGCGCTTTTTCAGAATGCTCTGCCTGAGTCTCGACTACTTTCGATACTCCGATACTGTAGCAACCAAAGGTGTGTCGCTCAGAAGTTCCTGTACAATTATTTAAAGCACAATCCAGTCCAGTTTGTTAAGGTCGGAATCGAGACCTTTTGTCATTAAACTGGATCATGAAGGATGAGGTGAGAGTAGTAGTCATTATCTGCATCATGGCAGTACCTGTTTGACCAAGGAACTGCTAAAAAAATCCAAGTAATATCAGTTACCAAAACACAAGTTTGATGCAGTGAATTGCGCTACAAAATATTCGGCTTATTCCTAAGAGATCCAATAATTTAATGTCCTGTGCCAAGTGTCCAATGAGTATATATAAAGTCCTTCAAATACCATACAAACATATAAATATAAATAAGGTGAGACTAGCAGTCATCATCTGAATTATGGTAGTACCTGCCTAGTACCAAGTACTAAGTTTTCTCACCATGATCTATATCCGTGAGGATCTACCATCGCAATCAGATTATAATTAGGTTTACATTATCTAAAAAAAACTTTACAACCACACACAACGAACTATTGCACGGAGCTTCATATTAGAGCACGAGGTATCTTATGCGTTTTGGGAATTTGATTAGCTCCATATTGGAAAGCCACATACGGGTCCGCAGTAGAGCTTAAGTGTCGCCAATCAGCCTAACGATCGATGAAAGAAATTATTCTATTTAGGACTGGGATTTAGCATAACATAGCAACGGATCAACATGGATAACATTGAAGACAGATGTGTACAGATTGCAATTGGTTAATCTATCTTGATTGTATAATCACGAGAGGTCTTGACCCGCCTTTACTGATACTTTTGACCTGTTGGATGCACTTGTAAGATTTAAGACGTTAGAGCAATTTGTAATTACAGGTAGCCGTTACATGCGATTTTATGGTAAACTTGTGTCCTTTTACCTCTCGCAACGCATTTGATCGCGTTGATCGATGATTCTTTTTCAAGAACAGACTCTCAACATGCTCAATTCGATGCTGGTGAACAGTATTTTTGCTGGAACGTTATCAGCGGAAACGTCACCGCTCAATTATGTATCCTTGTATGCTGGTAAGGAGTGGCCTCTTCACTTCTTGGTATTTTTCCCAGCTTCTTCATGGTACTTTTTTCAGCAATAACGTACGCGAAGCAATGGTACACAACAAAGATACTGTTATCAACTAGTTAAGGCGTATCGTCTGGCTTCATCATGTGAGAGATCTCAATCTCATGACAAAGAAAGTCATACATAACTTCTTCCTTCGCGCAAGCCTATGGTGTGAATAGTCAAAGACGCTGGATATCCACACAAATCGCTGCTATTACATCAACATATCCTTGCCTGACGATAGTTATTCTACAACTTACCAACATCCCCGACATGATCATGACAGTCAACATTACTCCAAACGTTCTTCGGCAGCTACTAGTTGCGAGGCTTTACGACATTAAGGTGCTAGTCGAACATTCAAAAGTAAGCTAGCGAAACGTTTGGAACAGCAGACATCTGTCATCTTTTTACTGGCACAAAAGAATATAGCTCATGGAGAGCCATGTTATAGGATGAACCGTGCATCGTCATCCTGTTCAGTATGCATGTTCGAATTGTGCTCTAGAGTGACAGTTACCTGACATTGCCTGCTGCAGGCTGCAGAAAATATTACATCCAACCTTTCCCCTGTATTCCTCATCTCCAACTTGCCTTTACTTAGTAACATTAGAAAAGAAAGCCGATCCTTATCCAACGTTAGTTTCTATGATCAATATACAAATCTCTAAATGTTCATTGTAACCTGTGTTCGTCATCTTGCTGTTTCTTATTATATTGTAAATAAGTATACAACCTGAGTAATTTTCCTACCATAAACAAATATTATTAAAAAAAAAACTGTTCCCAGCTAACTACAGAAGCGCAGAAAAGAAGGGGATTCCATTAGAACATGCTTTTTTCTAGATTGTGTGTCTCTGACTTTATCTTGAACAGTGTCATAATAAGGCTCAATCGTTGCTATTTCAGCATGAAAATCATGTACAGCATTGAGGTCCAGAGTTCTTGTCGAGATGGACACTCAAGATGAAACCGATTTGAGCATCTTGAGCAGCGTTGAGCAGCAACATCTTTCAAATAGGAGCTGAGAGCATCGGTTTACTTTCTCATCACAATCAAGACAGCTTAAGCCTTCATGAACTTTCCTTAGCAATTGTAAGGATTAAAATTGTGGTAAGTTTAGACATATGAAATATATCTGACGTAACAGTTTTCCTGTTCCGGCATCTGGTACGTTGCACTCCGCACATGTACAGTAAAACACCATCAACCAATTGGCCACGCTGCGCTTGTTTAGGGAACGGTGGCCGTACGAGCTGAGTGCTGTTTGTCATAAACTCAATAATTCATAGTTTAAAATATACAGCTTGCATCAGATATACAGCCACCGCATTGTTAGCCGTAAACCGGTTGTGCTTCGTAGTCGCTAACTTTAATTTACAGCTCACAACATCCGTGAAATTAGAAAAAGCCTTCGAAGCCACGGATGGTACTAAAAATGTCTTCATCACTACACCCTTTTGCCGCGTCAAGTTTGAAGTGGTTAATGTTAACGCAGTCGTCCAGCCAAATGCAGCGCTAAAAGGCAGCCAGACGCCCGGAAGGTTCTGTCGATAGCGTGTTGACTCACCACAACTTATCATGCGCTCACGTCCGCATCGAATCGAAGCAAGTACCCGAAGCGAGTGAACTCCCGGGTCCGAGCGGTTTATGGCTTTGCCTAAGTCTTTCGATGTGAGTATGATACAATCAAAACGTGTGTGTGCGTGGAGAGTGAATGATGAGAAATGTCTTGGGTCTCGAAGCGGATTGGAGGCGTGCCATTGTGATGGACAAGTAATGTACTTTCTACAAAGAACAGACCTTTCACTGGACGGATTGTTTGGGCTTACCCGGGAAATACCAAGATCACTTAATACCGAGCAGCAAAACCAGAGCTGCTTAACAATAGTGCCACTATATTGGTGGTGGAACAATTTTACAGTTCAACCATGTGGTGGGAATCCTTAAACCATGCCAACACTCCCGGAAACTGTTGCGCTCGGCGGGTACTAAATGTAAAATGATTATTGCTCTGCCCCGACACGGGTGTACAAAAGGAAAATAAAAACCATCGCACTTCACCACAAATCCGGCAAATGCATAAAAATATGATTGGACGTGGTGGCCCGATTCGTGGTACAACGATCAATTTCCCGCAACCGAACGACTGTCGCAGGCTCCAGAACGCGGTACGGTGACAAATAATTTTAACAAATTTTAACGACAAACTCTCGCCCGGCCCTTCCATTCCTCATGGCAGCTTCGGGTTGGGAAATGCCAGACCAACATTAAAAACCCCAACGCCCGAAAACGCACGGATGGGACATTAAAATCTTCCAAAGCGCCAACACGCCTGTACAAACGCACCAAAGCCCAAAAAACAACAGTGCGTTCGATACGTTCGGCAAACGCAATCAAGCGCAAGAATCGAACGGGGCCGAGTCTTTTAAAATTAGAACTTTATTACACTGAACCACTCACTTGGACGTCGCTTGAAAGGGAAGCGGGCGGGACCAGTGAGGACGGTGAAGCATGGTGGCAAAAGAGCAAATTAAAACACAGGTTATCACGTACCGTGTGTTGGTGTGCGAGCGAGCACAGTGTGAAGGTTTTTAATTATTTGAGCTTTCATAAATCAATGCGACAACCAATCAAACAACTACCGCATTATGACTTGTCAAAAGTTTAACACGATTGAGAGAGAGAGAGAGAGCGCGCGAGAGAAAAGGAAGCCTGTTGCAAGCTACTAAACGCGTAAGCACGGCACTAAAAAATAAAACACTACTGCTCGTAGCGAGCACAATTTTGACAGCTGGGACAGAATGAACGGAATGTAAACAACGTTATTGATTTTCGATAGTACAAACGCGCTACGCAAATAAGAGAAAAAGAACAACAACGGGCATTCTTCAAATTCTTGCCCACTGTTACGGTTTTGTTACTAATCGGTAAAATTAACAAACAAAACGAAAAAAAAAAACAAACAAAACACAACGATACGGACAGCGGTGAAACAAAATGTTCAAACTGTCACATTGGTTTGTTTACATCTCACCTACGCGCACCAGTAGCGTTTCTTTCCCCTTTTTGTCGACGCTTGTTATTTGCATTCCCGGATTAATGTCTGTGATGCTGCGTGTGGTTGAGTGTGTTTTATAGTTGACAATTATCAATATGTTTTTTTCACGTGCGTGCACTAACACCAACGAACGGGAGTAGCGCAGGCTACTTAATTCTTTATTTTGACAGTTCATACACGCGGCACCAGAAAGAGGTGTTTTGATCGTATTTTTAACCTGATTCTTCGGCTTTCTTACACTTTCCCCCTCTAGCTCTCTCCATCCCTCTCTTACTCTCTCGCTTATTACCGTACACAACAAAACACAACAAAGCACTAACTTATGAATGATCTATCCCGACCACGGCACGGTACCGTTGGAACGTGCAATGAAAGCAAGTTGTAAAACGTGCCCTCGCAGTTGATGCAAAAGTTGTAATGTCTTGACGGGGCACGGTTCAAAATTAGCTCGAAAAAGCTAAATGTAAACAGGAAATGCACCTTTCCCAATGCGCACGGTGAGTCACGGGGGCCCACAGATGCATGCAGATGTTGGGTGCGAGATGCACACCGGGACTAAAACATTCCTTCCCTTGCCTACTGCACGTCCACCTCTCTACCACCTCCATTATCTCAGGTTCCAGCCATTCTGCATGTATCTTCTTTGTAGCGACCGTGCAATCCGATACCTTCGCCGGCGGGCATGTTCCGTCGAGATGTTCCAACTTGTGGGTGCAACTAGCTTTTTTTTTTCTTTTCAAACAACACCACCACCATCCCATTCCCATCTGATACTTCTCCCTCCCACGTACTAGTCTGGTGGGCACGAGATTGGCATCTAATGTCAGTTTAGCTCAGCGCTCTTTGTTTGGACATTAGCAGACGTAGACGAGACCTCCTTCTCCAAAAAAAAAACGAGTATCGAAGGGTGAAATGCAGAGTCGCCCGATTGGGCTTTACTGCTGCGCAAAAAAATAGTGCATCAAACCCCAACCCTCGCCTTTCATGGTCCAATTTCAAGACTCACCCCGCGAATGTGAGGGATCCATCGATTCTAGGTAGAGCAGAACGGGGCATCGAATGCGTCATTCGAACGCGCTGTACGCGGAAATCGAACACTCGTACGTGTTCCCTTCGCACCTTTGCAGTTCCGCCCACTTCAGCCAACTCCCAACCCTTAACTCCCCGAGTTCAAACTATGGTCGTAGAGCCCTTTGCGCACGAGCGCACGTTTCGTATCTTGGAAGTTTTATTGTTTGGAGTTGGCCCGTACCGTTCTTAGTAAACCTTTCCTTCAATTCTCTTCGCCTCCTCCTCAATTCTCTCTCATTTCAACAAAACCACTAGCAACTACAGAAAATAGATCTTTCGGTTGCATCTTTATGTAGAAACAGAACAAAAACGAACACCTTTTCTCCCGGGATTTACCCGACAGATTCTCGAGCAACGTTAGCATACGGTAAGGAATGGTGTGCAGCTGGTGCATGCTTTTTATTTAAAACATTTCCCTTAAGGTACGTTCAACGTACTCGCGCACACGGATTACACCTTCCGGAGCGTGACGAGATGAGATCAGCGAAATTGATTGATGAGGTAGGCAGAAAGCCTGTTGTAAATAATTGCTGGAAGCTGCCGGTCAATTCGCGCAGATGGAATTGTGGGCGAATAATATAACTCTTTGTTTACGTTCCAACATAACAAGAACGTCGGGTTGTTTGGCCTCAGGTACATTGACACATTTGAATAGCACTAGCGATATCTCCAACTTAGGTTCTTCATCTCTCTCTCTGTTAATATGACGCATCTTGCCATAAAGTTTGCATTGTTACGACTCATTTACGTTACAACTCCTAGCGCCGTAATAAACCTCAACCGTGAGCTCAAGCAAAACAAGGGCAATAAATGTGATATAATCGATCCGAACATTACAACATCACTTGCTTTTTTGGAGACAGATAACATCTCGACAGAGCGATCTTCATTTTAGCCTTGGCAGAGCAAATCAACTGACTACACTAGAAGAAGTACCTATAGGATACAAAATTTAAAGTTTTATACGGAACCACAAGTCATAAGACACAAGGCTAGCCGTAGCGAAATAGCACGCAATCAAGTTTCTCATGACGGACAGCGCATTGGTGAAGTACACTTTTAAGGTCACCACGAGATTTACTCCACTGCAACCAACAACAAGAGATCCTTCTTCATGAAGCAGATACAACAGCTGTTGCATGCATAAGATGTGCCACGGTATCGAATAGTTAAATGAGCTGAAATAGTTAAACTTGAAGAATTATTTTTTTCTTTTATTTATAGAGGCTTTTACTCTTTAAGACTACATTCGCCTCTAACTGACTTGAAGCAGAAACCTCAAATAAAAATAACCTATAGAACTTGTTTTTATTAAATATCTCTTTCCGTCAATCTTCTCAGCCTTGGCTAAATACCCATGACGTAGATTCGCCGACATAGATGTTTTATGTTTTCTCCTACAATTGAATGAAACCTCAACAGATTAAACAGGTACTAGAAATTGCAAATGAACGCAAAGAAAAAGGAAAAATGATTGGTTGATGTGCTTGCTCTAGACACAATGTATAAAAAAATGATTAGCGATAATTTATCCGATTTCGCAATAAATCGTCGATCACCCATTTTACCTTCGGACTCCTCATATATGCCACATTATCTTCGCAACTTTGGAGCGCTTGAACACTTACTATTGGTATGGCTTTGCTTTAGGGGCTCTCGATGCTCATGGGTAGATGAAGTCGACCAGATGACTTTGGATGTTTGAAACGATTTTCCCTTTCTGGTATGTTGAAGTCTTCAAAGTCTCATCTAGGAATGGAAGACATTTGAAATTCTTGGATGAAGAGCATATTTCAAGCCTAATCTTGTCAGAAAACTCTTCTCGACTGGCTATAACAGACTTCTTCTTCTTCTTCTCTGGCACTACAACCTCTGTAGGTCTTGGCCTGTTAGCAAATGCTAGCTCTCTATGACTTAGTTATACCCGTAGCTGGATAATCAGTCCTGCGTACGGGAAGGCGGTCCGCCGGGATTCGAACCCCGGTCCTGCCGTGTGAAGACCGGCACCGCTATCGTACACACCACCGGGCCGCCCACTATAGCAGACAGCTTTGTCTATACTAATAGTTTCATAAGTTTTTGTGCAGGTAACGTCGGAATGGGAGGAGATTTTTTACAGTCTTGTATGTTACATAACTTTTCCGGTTATTTCTACAAGAATTTAAGTTGGATTTTATGTCATAGGCAGAATTTTAGAGACAAGGACTTAAGGTTCGGATTGCAAGCATATGTGTCAAGATTCGTTATTCAAGTTTTTGTATTTTATAGCTGTGGTTCTGTGGTAATGGATTAAGTAGTTTATTTACTTTGCTGGCCTACTTTCTATACTTGTGTCCTATACCTTCTATTACCTTCCATCAACATCCCAGGCATAGCAGGAGCCTACATAAATAGGTACGTCAATTTCATAAGCAATGCAGATGGCCTCAGAAACAGTATTCGGACAGCGGTCGATCAGATGGTTTAACTAAATATAAATTGAGTTTACTAGGATTTAAATGTCAAGAGCCTCTTTTAAAAATAAAATAAACCCAGTGTGGCGAATAATATTAGGATTGCCTATCATCTTAGAGTTTAAATACATCCTGGTGTTAGCGACCGATGGTTTGTTTCGTAAAATTGTGGCTTTCTGCCCTCGTTTTTGTTCAGTTTGGCCACCTGACAACTGGCTTTTGATCAGATGGTTGGTTCGTAGAAAGGAGTGTACACAAAGATTCGTAAATAAACAGTCGTGGTAGTTGAGCTCTACATTTGAAACATCGGATCAAGTCTCTTGGAGATCCTCATTAGCATTGGAACTTCGAGGCTCCCTACACACATCGATACAAAGGAGGCATCGTATGAAAAATAAATTGTCGTGCTCATTTTTATGTAGTTCGAGACGTACAGGTCAACATGGCCTCGAAAGGATATTAACCTGAGTAACATGCTACGCTATCCTGAGAGTTTCATTGATATTCTTCATAAATTCATCAATAATATTGATGTAATGAAGCCATCTGTAATCTAATGATACCCATGAAAAAAAGCAAGGTTGTTCATATCGCGAGATCTAACTGTCAATTTTATTGTGACCGGTGCCTCGCCCTATGTCTTAGCTATAAAAGAACACCAATCACAGTTCTAATGGATTAAGTAGTTTATTTACTTTGCTGGCCTACTTTCTATACTTGTGTCCTATACCTTCTATTACCTTCCATCAACATCCCAGGCATAGCAGGAGCCTACATAAATAGGTACGTCAATTTCATAAGCAATGCAGATGGCCTCAGAAACAGTATTCGGACAGCGGTCGATCAGATGGTTTAACTAAATATAAATTGAGTTTACTAGGATTTAAATGTCAAGAGCCTCTTTTAAAAATAAAATAAACCCAGTGTGGCGAATAATATTAGGATTGCCTATCATCTTAGAGTTTAAATACATCCTGGTGTTAGCGACCGATGGTTTGTTTCGTAAAATTGTGGCTTTCTGCCCTCGTTTTTGTTCAGTTTGGCCACCTGACAACTGGCTTTTGATCAGATGGTTGGTTCGTAGAAAGGAGTGTACACAAAGATTCGTAAATAAACAGTCGTGGTAGTTGAGCTCTACATTTGAAACATCGGATCAAGTCTCTTGGAGATCCTCATTAGCATTGGAACTTCGAGGCTCCCTACACACATCGATACAAAGGAGGCATCGTATGAAAAATAAATTGTCGTGCTCATTTTTATGTAGTTCGAGACGTACAGGTCAACATGGCCTCGAAAGGATATTAACCTGAGTAACATGCTACGCTATCCTGAGAGTTTCATTGATATTCTTCATAAATTCATCAATAATATTGATGTAATGAAGCCATCTGTAATCTAATGATACCCATGAAAAAAAGCAAGGTTGTTCATATCGCGAGATCTTACTGTCAATTTAATTGTGACCTGTGCCTCGCCCTAAAATGCATCGAATTGAGCTTGCTAGTCATGTTAGCAAAAAGATGCCGTACCACCAAGGTAATATTAAAAATTTAATTCAACAAAAAAAAAGGAAGAACTTTGCTGATGCCTTTTAATAATGACATTACAGACAAGCTTTCTAATTACCGATATCAAGAGAAATGTAAATTAGCCGCCTCTTCTTATTCATCTTGACTTTCCTCCCGCTTCACACTTTTTCCACACCCCACTCCATGCGATCGTTCTAATCGATTAAAGTATTCGATAATTTATTCTTACCCTTCTCAAACGGTAGCAGTGACTCGGTTTTCCAATTAATCAAAAACCCCACAAACTTTACCAAAAGAGCAAAGGAAAGCAAAGCTAACTTTAAATAGGAAAATTAGACTAAAAAATTTAGAGAAAAAAAAGCAACCGGAATGTTCGTGAAGGTGAAAGCGCAAATGATGCAATTATTCTAACAAATTGAAGTATTTGTCACGTCAGGATGGCGTCGTCCTTTTTGGTTTGTGAGCCTTTTCCCCAAAGGTTTTCTTCCTTACTTTTCTTACAGGTTTTCCTTTCACACTTAGCTAATGTTATTTTTCTTGTGACATATCATTTTGGTTGCAGTTTAAAGGGTGGTACGAGACACAAAAATTGCAACAAATATCCTCAAGTTTTTAAAGTTGTTTACTTTATTTGTTTAGTCATTTAGACTTATTTAAAAAATGATTAGTTTTATTCAGCTATATTAAAATTTTACTCTAGAACCTATAAAGTTGTCATTCTTTCAATTACGTAGACGTAGATTTAAAAGTAAACTAATGTTATGTCTTTATTTTCATATTTTTACTAGTTTTTTATATGTTGTTTCGTTCTTTCTGAAATGTTTCTTGCTTTTTAACTTTTCATGCTTTTTTTCAGCTGTTCTTTTCTAGTTTACACATTCAATTATCTTTTTTCTCTTTATTACTTGAACTTATAAAAGAAAACAATAATTAAGATAAAATATCATTTGCAAAGTCATCAAACAGAAACAACAAAGCACCAATGTAATTTAATTTAAAATTTCAACTACTAATTTCATTTAATTAAGAGAAGGTGCAAGAAAAAACACAAAAAAGAGCTCCATTTTGGAAGACACCTCGTTAACAGAAACAGACAAATCAATTGCAAAACAATAATTTAACTTTTACAAAAAAAAAAAACAACCACACAACAACACGAAACCCCCTTTTTGGGGCGATTGCATTTTTATGCTTCAATTTACCAGCGCAAGCAAAACTAGGAAGTGTCAGCATTTTGTCAGACAGTGCAAAATGGATGATAATACATCCAGCTTTTTTTTACTTTTCTTCTCCTGCAAGCGACCAGATAAAGAAAGACAAAAAAAAAGAATAGGAAACACCTTGCAGGCTGCAAAGCAACCGAGGAAGAAAAGAAAAGTGTGCACCAAGAGCAGCTCGCAACGCAAACTGACGGACCTAATTAAATTTAATGTTTCGCAACCTATTTTATTATTTAATTTGTATCGTCTTCTTTCTTCCTGTTTCCTGTGATTTCTTTGCGTTTTTTTTTTGTTGTTGTTCTTCTTTTGCATGTATTTCTTTGCAAAAACCCTCCGTTTCGTTTGATCTTATTTGCCCGGATTTACTCCTTTCGCTCGTTTTGTTTTTCTGTTCCGGTTTTTGTTTTTTCGTTCCTCCCTGATTTTTTTCGCTGAATTATGATAATCATTCCCATAATATTGCCATTTCTCTTTCGGTGCAAAGTAAAATGTTGATTTTTTTTTTTGCTGTTTTGGTGTTGTTTTACTTTTTTCCTTGAGCCTGTGCTCAAATTTTTCTCCACCGATGGAAAACCGGGGGACAAAAAGGTTGATAAATTACGCTCCGAAGAACAAGGAGCGAGCCAACCAAGTGACCAGCCCAAACCAACCAGCGTCCGGATGAATATTCATTCCAAATTCGCTTCACGGAAAATGGATTGATGAAGAGATGAAGCTAGAGAAGAGAGAGAACGAGAGAGAGAGAGAGAGAGAGAGAGAGAGAGAGAAATTAGGCAAAAAAAATGTCTCAAAATCGTATTTTATTCCTCGAAACGATGCCTGCTGATGATATGATATGAAGGAGTGCAAAGAATTAATTTTATCCGTTTTCTTCCTAAAGCAAAGCATTAAACCACTCCTTTATTTTCATCTCTTCATTCCCCTCCCCACCATCACGTCTTCTTCCGCACTCACAATTCTAAGGAGTTAGGCGACAAAAACATCAACACTTTGTGGCATGGTCCACCAAAAATTAAGCTAGCAACACTCAACAAATAAACATGCACACAGAAACACCTACAAACACAGCCAAGGAACGAAACGTTTGGCTTGGATTTAATTGTAGGAAATAATTCACCATTGTTTATGCGATTGCTTCACATGCTTCCTTTCATGTTTTGCCGGTTGCGGACGTCGTTCTTGGCTGCATCCTACACCGAGCTGGTCGCAGGAATGCGTATAAGCAAAATCTGTTATCATCCAATCTTCAATTGGAACCCTTTTTCATTCCGGTTTCCTTTTTTTTCGTTCTTTCTCCCCTGTTTTGGGCCTCCCTGGCCGATCCGGTCACCGGAAAGTAAATTTAATTACTCCTGACCAAAGTGACGATTTTTCCTCGCTTGCTACGTTCGTCGGGCTGGGTTCGATGAGTTTGCAACATATACCCGCACACGGCTAGCTCAAGGATGTATCCTTCCGTTTAGCAATGAAAATTTGTTACCATTATTACATCTCCCGAGCAGGGGGGGAAAGAGAGAAAGAGAGGGAGCGACCGAAAAAGGGCAATTGAAATTAGATTCAACTGCCATTTCACAACACCCAACCCAACCACCCAGGCAAGTCATTTGGGGTTTGTTGAAAATGGTGAAAGGCGAAAGGATCGGTCAGTTGCGGTTTTTCTTTCTTTTTCGGCCCTTTTTCCCACCGCCTTCAATTCCTCTGCTGAATGACCTAGAGCGGGTGAGCCGAAACGGAAAAATCATCGGGATGTGGAAGGTATCATTTTCTTAGTCGACACATTTTCCCGACCGGGGTTGGAGGGCATGTGTCTTAAGAAGGGGCGGTGCGGTACAAATATTTCACTGATTGCGTTCCGGATGGTGGTAGTAATTGAAAGAAAATTAATTTTCACATTATTTCGACTACAATTAAATTAAAACGGGTTTGTTTTTGGGTGGGGTTAGGAACATGAAATGATGCGCTTTAAATTTACAATTAAACATACAAATTTGTGCCAAACTGTCAAACAAAGTATATAAGCTGTCAAAATAAAAACATTTGTTAGATAAAACCTGACGCTGAGTTATTATGTGATCATAACTTTCATCTTATTTACAAGGATGTGTATACTATCTACCCGTTTTTCATTTCATAATTATAAATTCGAATAATTTTTCCATACATTTTGCATCGCCTTAAGGGTTAAGACATTGTATCAAATCAGGGCAGGTCTTCCATGCACAAAGTAATGACAAGTGAATGGCAGGAATCCTCTTCCTTCGAACCACACGCTGGTCACTAGGACGCACAATGGGACAACGTAGATATCGGATATCTTCGAATTATTTAGGACCATTAGAACTGTGATTGGTGTTCTTTTATAGCTAAGACATCTATATCTATATAAAAAAAATCTTTATCAAAAATTATTATTTATTTTAAAGTTAGATATTTAAATAAATTAAGGTTATATTATAGACACTTCATTCGTTTCTTAGATTTACAACACTGTATTTCTTTATTTCAGCCTGTTTCTAGAGACTCTATCATCTTTTCTAGAGACTCTATCCCAAACGACTTTGATGGACTTCCACAATAACACACAACATTTATTTATAATCTATTAAAAGTTTTCGCTACAAAATTAGTGGTTAAGTTGCACTGGAAGTCTGCTTATCAATTCCTGAAAACTGGTCGTTATTAAGGGTATAAGGTATAAGGTTTAAGATTGTTGAAGTCTTTACAAAAATTGTTTTTTCTAGTGGCCTAAGTTCTAAGTAATATTTTTAAAAGAAAAACTTCAAAATTTAAGTAGAACAAGCGATTTTACAATTGGTGCTACGCAAAATGGTCTACTAAAGCAAGTATTGAATATGGCAAGTGAAAGATAATAATTTGAATGTACAAGAAACAATTGTACGTGACATTGCCATTTACATTTACAGTTGATTAGCACCATAATGTTGAAACTGTTCGTGGAAAATTAGATCAAAATGTAATGTTTATGTGTAACTAACAAAAATGTGAAAAATATGCTTTGGGAGCAACATCTTGAAGCAATTCGCCCATTGAATGCTCTCAAGAATAGTCCTGCCGAGAGAATTACTCAATATAAGGCGAACAAACCAAAAGCTACCAATGATATCAGTTGTGGACGTCAAAATTATGCGGAGAATGCATGACGATTCATTCCTCGTCGCACACAAGACCTCTCTTATTCTTCCTTGGCACTGCAACCTCGTGAGATCTTGGCCGGGTTATTGCTAGCTTTATTGTGACTTAGTTTTACCCGTAGCTGGATAGCCAGTCCCGCATTACCGGGAAGCGGTCCGGACACGATTCGAACCTCGGTCCTGCCGTGTGGAGATCGGCGTCGCTATCGTATATACCACCGGGCCACCCCAACACAAGACCTCGACCTGTCGCATACTTGAACTTCCTAAATTCTGAGATTCGTAAGCTATGGTCTGCACCGATACATCATCCAGTTGACGCATGCCCTTAAGCACCACATTGTCCAAGACTACGCCGTGTATTGTACTGATTAGCTTTTGTAGCAGTTGGGAAAAATATCTCAAATTTCCCTCGCCTTGAGTAACACAGCTACAAAACCATCGACAAGATTTAGCTGGATTTAAATGTCAGAGTAATGGAAAGTTGAACCTCTCGGACACACGCCACAAAGTAAAGCTGTTGATATCTCTCTCTCTCTCTCTCTCTCTCTCTCTCTCTCTCTCTCTCTTTTTTCTCTCTCTAGATAGACAAAGAGGAATCAAGATGATGAATTCCATTGGTAAACCAGACTCCAGGATCGATGAAACACTTAAAGTCGTAAGATTTATTGATGAAAAGGCTTTGTTGGACGGCAAAATACCTTAGACGACGAAGTTTTTAAACAACGACGTTCTTTGAACAACCATACAGGACCCTTGAAAAACTAGGATCTTCGTTTGTTAAAACCACCACTAGCTTTCTCGTGATATTTGACACCTTCCAGACTACAATGAAGTATTCATAAATAAAAGTTATGTTCAATATAAACAGAATGCAGTTGCTCGAAGGGTTTTAAAAAGATAAGAGTTTTCAAAGATCCTTGGGGTCTCTGGAGAAAATTAAATGGCATGCTGTCAATTTCCGAAACGCCATCAATTATTCAAGATTCAATATAATCAAGACTTCAATCAATTGTTTTGTTGGAGCTAACTTTTCCTTACCGATCAAATTGTTTTACAATCGAGCACATCCCGGGTAAAGGTTCCCTTTCACGGTTCAGTGGATTTTCTCAACCTTTGTGAATTGTACATTAATTGTAAATTAGAATAAGCCATATCGCCAGGTCGTCCTAAATGAAAAAATAGAATATATTTTTTTGTAGAATTTAAATTAAACTTCCTTTCCAAATAGCTATTTTACATCAAAACCAGCGAAGAACTTCCTAAGTTACAGAGATCTAAAACTGAAAAACAATTTAAAAAAAATGAGACTTGCTTCAACTTTGACACATTATAACTTCAAAACGAAAAATATTTTAGAAAAAAGTCAACATCATGCAATTTTCCACCGTCAATAATTAACGGACACTTGTCAGATCTACTCTAAACACCTCATGACTTTTGTTAATCTAGGCATACTGTCAATTTCAAATTTATCCTTGATAAAGAAATAATGTTTACCGATAAAAAAAAACTGAAGAAAACAAGAAGACATTTAATTCATTAAAATATCTCCAGTTCTTTCATCAAATTTTATAAAAGTCGCTTACTTTCTTCGCAAATTCAATCGCTTTTTATTTATTGCGCAGTATGTCCACCCTTAGTCCCAGCGTGCGAACGGTCATACATGGAAGAACATTCCACACAGGCTGACGTCTTCGGCCGACCGCATGCATGCATGCACATGTTTACGGGGACGCTTTTCAATTTGGATCGACCCACCCTTTGAAGAAGGAGAAGCGGATGATGGGAGAGGTGATGTTACACATTTCCCAAAAAAAAAAGGGAAAATCGAAAAGGACACAACAGGACAAACGAAACGGAAGGGGTCAAGCATTTGAAAATTAAAATGCTCATCATTTGCCCGAACGATAATGATGCGTCCCTTTTGGTGGCCTGCAGCTGTACCCACCCGAAGATGGCCAGTGGGTGGACAACCCCGACCCCGACAAACCTCCTGCTTTCCACTCCTCGATACAGTAAAGATTATAATTGAGAAAAGCGGCAGCTGGTTGTGTGTCCGCTTTGGATTCGGACGTTTTTTCTTGCCCTTTTCTGCTGGAAACTGGAGTGTCAATATAATGTTTTCTCGAGAAGATGGTGCAGGAACCCAAGGGGTTGTAATGTCCAACCGTTTCGGGGCCATTTTTTTTTTTTTGGTCATTTTCGATGGACTTCATTTTACATCGCTATAAAGATTGTGATTAAAATGTTAAGGAATGCGTGCCCGGATCGCCATCCGGAAAATGGGGCCGCCCGTAAGTGGATGGTGGATAAATTGTGAGACGATATTAACAAAGAGATCTTACACACTAGCGCGCACACATACGCACACGCACAATAGCAGACTAAAACACAATGTAACAAAAGCCACGAACGATGGCTGGACTTTCTGTTCAACGCGCACTCATTACCATGTGTGGACTTAATTATGATGGCAGCCCCCTCTTAATCTACTGCTCCCCAACTAAACCCTTCCTATCACTTCCCCCCTCCTCCCCCTTCACCCACCCCTTCATCACATCCCAAGGTGTGGAAAGGGAATCGTAAATGGTTCTGTGCGTGTCGGGTTTGTGAGGACGATCAATTAATAATAGCTGCTATTTGGTTCTGGCTCTAATGCGCGACACATAAACGCACACGCACACATTCCCACGGCCACGCAGCGCATAAAACATATGCCACAGCTTCCTGCGGGAGGGAGGGCGTATGATGCACATGGCCGCACAACGCACAGCGCGGCAAGTGTGACAATGCCCTGTTACGCATGGGTCGAGTACCTACACAATTCTCACGTTTCGTGACTACACTGAGCGCGGCCCAAGTGCAGTGAAAACACTGTGAAATTCATTTCACGCGTAGTGGGGGGAAAAGTGACGCAAAGGGAGAAGGGTTGGAGGACTTTTTCCCACCATCCCAACACATCGGTGACGCAATTTCCGATTCCGTGTCTTGTCGGATCGGGTTGGCCCACAAAGCGATGAGAAGCACCATCCAAACACCAACAACGGAAAAAAGGGGGAAAAACTCTTTTTTCCTTCTTGCAAGTGCAACTGGAAAAACACACACACACACGAGCACAGGCGTTTAACGAGCTTCAACGAGTTCGATTTTATGTTTCCATCTGCTTTCCCATTGCACTTGATTTGGGACGGTTGACAGAACGGTCGGTCCCAAAAGCGCTAGCCGGGAAACAGATGCCGGCAAAGAAATATCGACACTCACTTGATTGTTTTAACGATCTTGGGAAGAGAAGAAGGTGGTGGAGAGGAGGGAGTGAGAAGGAGAGAACGAGGGGAATATATTAAAAACGGATGCATATGCACTGTAATTGCATGCCCACACGGAAATCACGTACACGATCATACCGCCCGAGTGAAAAGCGACACGGGAAGCAATGATGTAAGATGAAAATTGGGGGTTTTTACGACTTTTCACGTGACTACTCGGAAGCAAGTGAAGCACAGTGTTGTGAGAAAAGTTTCCCAAGCAAAACGGGGGTTTTATTGAGCAAACGTGATTGGAACCAAACTAATTTCATGCTAGATTTGACGACTTATCGGAGGACACCCTCCAAACAATGCGATCGTTTGTGGTGTGTTTCATCTTCACAAATGAATCACTTTGTACTGTTCTTCCATCTCTTCTTCACTTCTTCGTCAATAAACGAATCCCTCAAACACCACCAAGATTAGTGGGTGATAGTTCAATACTTTTTAAAACAAATTCGAACAATTGCTGTTGCGTTGGATACCTATATATTACAGGGTTTCTTAGGATAAGCTGTGCTGTCTCTGTTTTGCTTTCTAACTCTATTCAAGATGAGGAGCTAGAGCTGGACTTTGCTTAATGGTGAATCAAGCTTCCCTAAGCCAAAGCAACTAATGATATTCTAATATGAGGCCCCCCTAACAGCAATCGAGACCCCCTAAACGTTCATAGCTTGCGAATCGATTATAGCAAGATCTACCTCTGTCGATATACGCGGGGCCTCTTGATTGTTCGCAGATTCCAGCATCTGCTAAGTTTACTATGATACATCCCAGACTATGCCAACTCCCTCTCGGGACATCGTTCAAGCTGATGTACTTATAAATCACTTAAACATCATCGAGTTCTAACTTTAGATTGTCCAGATCATCTTGAATAGTGTCCAGAGAGTGAGTCGACAGAGTCCAGCTCTGTTTGTAAGTTGTTCACCTCAACCTAAGGACAGTATAGAAAGGTCAACGAATGCATCTCGGTAGCCCTCCAAATTTGCGAAGAAAAGAACCGAGAGTGAAGTATTGCGTAGTATTTACAGCAATATGTAACTAGAGAACAAAGATACGAACAAAGATCTATTAAGTCCAGCTATATCGGTAATTTTTTTATCTCATCTTAAGAACAGTCCAGAAATGACTCTAGTATTAACTAGTTGAAGTCAGTAGAAAGTCCAATGACTTAAAAAATACAAACTAGCTAACCAAACAAGCTGTCCTAAAATTTCTTCTTGTAAAAATATGCACTCCTGCTTGAAATATCAGCCATCGTCCGCACATCAACTGGACCATCTCGGCAAACCCTGTATTTACATTTACCGGCCGAACAGAAACCGGTGTCAGTGTTTTGTTTGCCGACTGGCAGTAGCTGCCACCATCACCCACAATCGGAGCCATTGTGCGTGTGCGTGTTTTTATTTACTTTAAATCGACAGCCAGAGGACGGACCGGTACTGCTGGCGGTATGCCAAACGTCCGTCAATCGTTTTCATTTTTTCATCCCCGTTCTTCTTCTTCTTACTAGTTTTCGTTAATAATGCAGTGCCTCTCATTATGTTATGCTCTAGACATTGTTTTGAGTTGTGTGTTTTTTTCCTTCTTCTGTTCAATCCTCCACGATGAACAGTAGTCCCTAGCTGACGCAAACAAAACAATATGGTTATGAATTAAATACATTGTTAAACATTACTTACTTCTGATGAGCTTCTTAGTTTTTGGAGCCATGGTTTCTATTTTTATGGTGCTAATAAACTCATTTGTTATACATTTTTTTTGCGTTTTTAACTTCGATTTCTACAGTCATCTATGATATCATGACTTTGGAAGTTTGAAATTTGAACGCACCGATTGTGAAGATCTTTTCTTAAAGCGATGATCAGATTTCGATGTGTCTGATCATTAGTATCCAAATATATTTAACCATTTTTCAACTTGATGCATACTTTGTCAAACAATATATTTTTTAATTCCTAAAGTTTGATAGTTTTGATCTGTTGCAGAAGCCGTCTAAAAAGCTCGGCTTTTCTTATGAATACGTCAACGCCTCAATGTCCAAATCGTACCTACGAAAGCGCAACTTGCGCCCCTAAAAACACATTTTCAACGGAAGCCAGCAGAATAGCAGTGAGCGAACAAATCATAGGACCCTCAGCAAAATTATTTCTGAAAACCCACGTGTGGAGAGCTCTCGTCTTCCAACGATCTGACTTTCTACAGAATTCCAGGTCATGTTGAAATGCAGAAGTACTTGCTAACCACGGCAGAATACGTCCGAACATCAACAACACCTCACTATCTAAGCACGACCTACTTCTTTAGGTCAAAAGCACCTTCAGCGACACTTGGAACAGAAAATGGTGCTAACGTCAGAATCATTTTCTGTGTCGTACAAACCTATGGACAGTAATTCCAGTCTACCGACGAGCTTCGTACACAAAACACCAAATAGAGACATCTACTATTTCACTTTGCTTCTTTTGTGGTGTAAATATCAAGGTACAATACTTAATAATTGATTGAGATACTCTTAGATCCACATAACAACTCTTCCGTAACATAGGCACAATTTTGTTTAGAAACTTTCAACCACTTTTTTATGTGCAATTTCTCAATACAACTGCTATTTACAATCAACTCTAAATAACATAATAGACACGTACAACTCTTTTTCTTCTTTGTGATTCTGTTTTGGTCCTATGGTAGAATCCATCTTCCTGGGCCGTCTATAAGTAATAAACAAGACGCAATCACGGGAGCGGAGAGACTCAGCTTGCTAAATCCGACACCACTAACAACAATAGAAGACACGAAGATAGAGACTGTACACTAACCAACCATTCAACCTTTTCAAACATTCTGACAGAATCCGTATGTCAGATACGTATGTGAGTACTGGGATTAAATATGAACAAATGCTTTGCTGGCACGACAAGACGTTTTGAGTGGAGAAGCTTCCTAAAGCAGTTGTCGGTGCTGACTTGTTGGACGACTGCTAGGTTGCGATCACGTGAAACCTTAGGTTATGCGGCCAATAGCCCGATTCTTTGGTAAGTTTTAGATACCTGAGGGAAACTCGCATACCAATAATGTCTATAAAATCTCCAGCCTTATTATTCTATATCTGGACTTCTAGAAGTAGGTCCACCTCCATGTTTCTGATGACCTACTCTAGAGCCTGGTTAAAGAAAAGACACCCAAACCTACCTCCATTCTGAAAGCTGTAATGGGTAGCTGTAATGGGTCACAAAATGTTGGTCATTCTCGATGGAAAAATCCTGGAAATGAGCTCATTCCATCGTATAGTATTACCCCGGCTATGCTCTCATTCTTCTTCAAGATTTGTCACGTGGTAAAGATCTAGTCAGTAGTTCATTTTTCGCCTCTGAATTCTATCTCAACTATGTTCCCATCATCTCTCCGACGATTGGAACTCTTGTCGTTAAAAGTAATATTAAACACCGTCAAAGTCCAGCAATTGCTGTACTCCAACGTCAAGCTATGGGGCAGACGATACCAAGACACCAATCACAAAGCAGATATGCACTCCACAGCTCAGCAAAAGATGATAAATAATAACTATGTCCAAACTGAATCAAAAAACCACCACCAAAAAACGGCACAATAAAAGAAACCCCTTTCTTATATCCGTCATCAGTGTTTTGTTCCCAGAATCATTTTTAAACTTCCACTCAACGGGAACGAAAGATCACCCACGGTTCGTTATATTTTGTTTGTTGCCGTTGCCGATGATAAGCAAGAATGGGTGAAATGAGTTCATTGCAGCCATTTGTGTGTTCGCCGAAGACGGCCCAGACGAAGATCTTATCTCGTGCCGTTGCTTTTTTGTGCCTCATTCTTACTGTTTTCTTTTTACCGTCTTTACCGTCCCGAATGGAACCGTTCCCATTCAAACTCACCTTCCCATCATCGTGTACACACACACACACCCGTAAAACACACCACACGAAGAAAAAGGGCTATCTCTGGTGGGTGGAGCAAGCGAGTCCGGCTACACCCGAGTGTGAGCGAACGAGAGCCAGCGCACCGACACAAGGTATAGCACGCTCACTCACTCCCGTACACACCTTGGCAGGTGTAGCTGATTGGCTCGCGCTCCCGGTACGGCTTCGGCTCGGGCCGGTTCGTTGCTGTGGTGCGTGGGAGCGAGACCAACGCACACCGGCGGTTGCCGTGTGTAACAGAGAAGCGGACTGTCGATCGTGTGCTGGTCGCAGAAACGGATGTGTAAAGTAAAACACTTCACACCGGGTGCTGTAATATTGTAAAAACAGAAATAAATTATAGAATACGAAAATTATTTAAATTGCATAATATCTCACACTCACTGTCTTTCACTCGCACACACACACACACACTCTCTCTCGATTAAATCTTTTAAAAAACATCTCAATAAACTACCGTTCACGCTACAAATCATCGTAAACATTGGCCGAGGAAAGCGAGCAACAAAAAAGAAGGGTTGTGTGCGCCTGTTACCGGATGCAAGTCGCACGCTATACATCATGTAAATTAGCGTCTATAGCACACAGTAAATCAAGTTTCTCAAACCAGCAACCGAGACCCACACTAACATCTGCCTCATCGGTGTCCAAGCATCCTTTTTTTTTAGTTCTTCTTACCAAACCCAACCTTACAACCACTGGACAAGGTAAGGGTTTATCCGATTTAGTAAAGCGGGAACAATTCCTGTGCAGTGTTGTGTGTATCGTTTAATTTATACTTTACCGATTATGGTTCATTCT
>KZ061770.1:304203-338111 GCA_002091835.1 Anopheles maculatus
CTCTCCTCCTCCTCCCAGTTCCCCAAAATGCACACGAGGAAGATCATCGTAGAATATGTTATATGTTGACAAATGAAAATTTGGCATTCCGATTTGCTTGATAGGCGCCTCCACTCTAACACAGCTTAAACACACACACAAACGCCTCGTATGCAAAGCTAATTTCGCAAATCCAAATTGAACACAATTCTCCCCATATCCCTGTGCGTGCGTGTATTGCCACCGGACCTGCCAGCATCAATTGTCGCAAATGTTGTGTAAAAAATTACCCAACAAACAAGTACATTTTTATGCATGAAAGACAGTTTATCCGACATTTTGTACCACTCTCCCTGTTTTTTTTTTCTTATTGGGGGTGAGAAAACAGTGGGGGTGAGTTTAATTTGTGTTGTTTTTGTTTTGGTGGGGGGGCGCTAGAAGAATTCATTTTTGGCAACTAAACAGTGGTAGAAGCAGCTATTCCAGCTAGCCTTTCCTATTGTGGCAAATGACACTCTAACCTTTCGTTTTATTTTTATTTTCAAGTGCCTACCCTTTAGCGTGTGCTTGTGCGTATGTGTGTGTGTGTGTGGGAAAATAGTGCTTTTACTTCTTCTTCTTTTATTTATTTGTAGCACGAGCGCAAAGAAATTCGAGCACCACCACTTTTATGCATATGCATGCGTAATGACATTTGTTTTATTTTCTGCCTCATCCAAAGGCTCCCGAAGACATCCCCGGTCAATCCCCATCACCCACACTAAACAGAGAGCGAGGGAGAGAGCAAACGGCAAACTATCAACCCCCAACCACACCCTTCCTGCCACCCTCATCCACCCACTAGTAGTGATAGAAAGTGGCAAAAAAAGAGCCGGGTAAAAAAATATTGCAACCTAAGAAAATCACGAGAAAACACAACCGCCTTGGAGAAGGGGAAGGAGCGGTGTAGAGGAACGGGAGATCGGGGATGGATTGAAGTGATTGGAAATAATTTACATAAACATACCATTTACCCGGCTTCCACGCATTCGGTACATGTTCTTGCTCGCTGCTGCACGACATTTTGCACGTACAAAATAAAGTACTTTCACTTTTCACCCTCCCAATTTCATAACGCTGCCAACCCCAAAAACGAAGCTTAACTGAAGCAACAACAACAAAAAAAAAACACACACAGGGGGTGGTACAGGGAACTGCTACTGCTCCACGCCACGGACAAAAGTAAGTCTTCGTGCTGTAATCAATGATAGCTCCGTTGCTCCATTTAGCAAATTGAATGCCTTTACCCCGTTTGCTTGCCACTCAGTGGGTAAAAAAAAATGTATAGCCAAAAGAAGAAAACACACACACACACACACACACACGCGGTGTAGGAAAATTGCGAAGAGTAAACTAATGGTTAACTTGGAAGGGTGGAATGGAGCAGGTGGGGGAGGGCTAAATGTCCTTACAGCTTAATATGGCGTACCGTAGGAGAGCGGGCATCAAACAAAACACAAGAAACAAATATGTATTGTCGCGCGAATGCCGTAAGGAATAAGACAGTCGGCTAATAAGGATCGGGCCAGAGTCCTACTTACTCACACGCCGAAATACGAACGTCATAAAGGGACGGGTGTGGACGGGCGGAGATAGGCAAGACGAATCACATTGAAATGAATTGTGGACAGAGTTTGTTTTGTGAGGGGTTTTAATACGCTTAACTAGCAACCCGTATATCCGCTTCGGGGAGGGAGATTTTGAGTACAGCAACAGCAACAACAGCAAAAACCTTTAGGTAGGTGCTTCACAATGTCTTCACGTTGCAATCTTCACTATCGTTTATCGGAAAGTGTTGCAATATGTTCCAAAAGTCTCAATTGCTATCAACATTTTAATGTTCTCAATTTTGCTGGTGCGATAATCACGCATATCCAACTATGAGTTATAGCAAGTCATGGAAGCTATAGTGATCGTAGCACCAACCGTATGGCAAATGTAGGAACTACTTCCCTGAGGCGCCGATCTAGCCAGGTGTGAAAAACACATAGGACTGGGAATAAAGTGTAGTATCTGTCATAAATTGCAAAGCCAGTAAAGCCAGACCTAAACATCTTCAAGTTTGAATGCGAAAACTAGAAGGCTCGCGAGAAGCGATCACATGATCTCTCCGCTCAAGGACAGGACATACAAACAGAGAATGTTCCTGCGATCTAGCTTAAATTGTGTTTAATTAATCTACTACGATTTTAATCCTAGAACGAATATGTCGAAAAAAGGGTGACAAAAACATCCTGACTACTGCCAACCGCGTTAAGTTGCAGCACATCTCCTCAATTCTGGAGAAAGAAGGATCCTGTGATGCTGTAGGCTGAAGTGGCGGATCTAATGTTGGGCAGAACAGATAGTCATGAGACACGTATTAGAGTCTACGTGTAAGGAGCCTCATTATAGTGCTCATCAACTACCATTTAAGAGCCCCTCTTGAACGTAGCAAGAACTTTCAATCTTTAATCTGGGTTTGTCCCGAGAAGGTCTACTACGTCAAATCTTGTGTGAGCTATTGCAACAAATCCATTGTTGCTGGTTGATGTAATTTACAGCAATATTAAAGCGTGTGTCTCATGCCATTCTGCTGGATAGGCTAGATTTACCTACGACCCAGGACGATCATACTCGATGAGGCTGGAACCACCAACCACTCTCCGAGCATTGTATGGTGTTTCTCAGGGCAACAATTGTGACCCTCCTATTGTTTACGCTGTACTTCAACGACTTGGTCACAGTGACGCCCGGTAGTAGATAACTTCATGCTTTATGTGGACAGCTCTAAAATCTTTCGTCAAATCCATATGCGAAATGATTATCTTCATCTACTAGTTTCACTGTATGAACTCGTTTTTTTGGTGCAAGCGCAACGCTTTAACCCTTTATGTCGATAAAATACAGATCCTTGAAAATCCTATACATTAAACTAACATATCCTTGGGAGAAAACATTTAGTTAAGGATGTAGGCATCCTCATCGACACAAAATTGACGATCGAGGAACAGCTGGAATTACTAGCACTGGTGACTAACATGACGCGCGAGCTTCGTGACGCCTTATTCGCAACTGTTACCTTATTGAGCTTTGTCCTCCGTGCTTTGGTTCAGGAGATAACCAGGTACCTATTTCTCGGGCTACCGCAACAAGCCAGACTTGCTTTAATAGCTGGTACACTTAACACTACCTCTGATTGCCCAGCGCTACTCTCGTCGGTGTGTCTGCCAGGACTACCAGGACGAGCCGATTCCGGGCAATGCCAGCTACCGCAGAGTTCCGTAGCACCTTCGGCTCTCGCAATCTATTCATCTGGATGTGCCGCATCAACAATGCAGCCGGTGAGGCGTTTGAACCCAGTTTGTCTGTGGTATACTAAAGATATAAGTTGTTGGCGATGAGAGCGTCAGCACTACCAACTGACATCATTCTTAATACAAACAACTAAAACATTTTTTGGGCAAGCTTTCGCTTCTTCTTCTTCTTCTTCTCTGGCACTACAACCTCTGTAGGTCTTGGCCTGCTAGCAATTGCTAGCTCTCTGTGACTTAGTTATACCCGTAGCTGGATAGTCAGTCCTGCGTACGGGGAGGCGGTCCGCCGGGATTCGAACCCCGGTCCTGCCGTGTGAAGACCGGCGCCGCTATCGGATACACCACCGGGCCGCCTCATTTCGCTACCTTATCATATTCTTTTATCACAAAAACTACCGATCATCAAAGCCCACATAGAGTTGATGAAATTAAGGCCCCTAGATAACTACCAGAAGAATGTCCTCTGAGAAGAGAGTACGATCTTTCTGTAGAATACTTCCAAGATAAAGAAATCGAGCAAAGTTTAACAAATTGTATCTGCTTAGTCTATATTTTATGCAATGCATGCGTATATAATGTTGCAAACGGTTGCAAAACGATTGCCGAACATTTAAACATCTAATTGAGCTCACTAGATTTTATTAGCTCTCTATGAAAGCGTTCCCTTGCGGACGTCTAATCTCCCTCGCACTCACATAATCTAAAGGCCATTGAATCCCATCACCGTTTACACCAGTTCGCGTATTACGTTAAAGACATTTCAAGAATCTAAATCATCCGCCGCTACCTTAACTTCTCGCACCCTTCCACCATACCGCGTCACATACCCGCTGCCCCAGCCCATCATCACTCATAACAGCACTCATGTGTGCGGCGTGGTGGCTGGTGGTTTTATTTGTTTGGTTTTAATTCCCCATCGCCCCATCTCTACGCCGCGCGCAACGTCATCAGCCGGGACCTATCGGCACCTCAATCGGATTGCTACTGGTGGTACCCCAGGCATTCCTTTCCCCCCAGCTCCACCACCCGCCGAGCGCGCTTTTAATACCCCATACAACAAATGGGAACACAAACGGCTTAGGGAGCAGCAGCAGCAGAAGAACCAGAAGTAACAGCAACAGCAACAACAGAAAAACCCACATATCACCCAGCGAAAACCATATCGCGCTCCGTTCCAATCCAATTGAGTCCAATTGAACGTATTTAAGAAACGTTTCCCCGTGCCTCTTGGCTTACCCCTGACGCTGCCCATGTTGCACACGCACACACGTACGCAGACACAGGAGATGAAGCCAGCATCGTCCTGTAAAGTCGGCGTCCTCCGCTTGTTCGTGTCCAGGTTTGCTGGTTCGAATTAATGCTTCCAGAGCTCTTTGGCACCCCAAATGGTAGCTTCCCTTCAATCACCTTCCCAAGGCAAACAACAACAAAAAAGAAGAATCAAACGAGAAAGAAAAAAAAGGCAGGGAAATACAGAAAAGAAAACAGGGATCTCAATTGAGCTTCATCTCGGGATGAAAACTCACGGGCTGATACTGGCTGCTGCTGCTGGCACTTAATTTGGTTCAATTTAATGTACCTAGCTCTTGCCCTGCTTTCAACCTCCCGCTCCTCGATGCCACCCCTCCCAGCGTCGAAGGGTGCTGAAGGTACACACCTTCCACCCCGGTGTTACATTACCTTCCGTCAATGTGCACGTTGTTCCCTCAGTTTTTGACAAAGTCACTCAGCAAAACAAAAAAAAAATCCCTCCACACGAAACCCGCATAACCTTAGAAGCCTTCGAATGGACTCTCTGCTTCGGCAGAGAATCCTGGTACGGCAGCGCCCGACTGCGGGAGATTCGGGAGATGAATTAAGATCGACTCACTCAGGTGCGGGTCTCCGTCGCTTCCCGTTCAATGCGTCGGCTCTGACCAGCACAATTTTGCGGACAGCGGCAACTGTTGGACCGTTTGTTTGCTGATGGATATAAATTTTTCATCCCACCCCCTCTAGCCACCCGCCTCCCGCACACCCTGCATCCCCTCTTTGCGTGCCGTACCGATATTGTATCGGTGGAAAAAGGTTTCCACCGAGGGCTACCGGGGGTCTGACGGCAAACGTGTACTGAGGCACGCTCTCACTCTCACTCTCTTTAGGGGCCCTAATGCGATGGGAATATATGTACTATTTAAATCTTCACCCAACATCAAACATCAAACCGTATGGCGATCAGCAGATGAGAAACGGTGATGACGACGAGGATGATCATTATTCAATTTGGACGCTTTCTGCACACGACCGAAAAGGAAATGAAGGTAGGCAGCGACATACGTACAAATGATACGGGTAAGGTTAATTGAGTGTTTTATTGGGTTTTTTTTTTAACTTGACTGAAAACTGGATGCTCAATAATACGATTAGCTAATATGCTTATTTGCATACAAACATACATATCTTTACATATCTTTAGCTTTATCACAAGATATTCTTTCGCTTGGAAAGTATTGAAGATCAAAATGTGACTTTGTTTCGTAATCTTTAAAAAATAATATATGGGCTATCCAGCCAAGATCTCTCGAGGATGTAGAGAGAAAGGAGCCAAATTAAAGTTGGCAAACTAGCTTGCTATGATTAAATGCTGGGTTCAATTAATTAAAATTTACCAAGACAGGTGACAGGTGACCGCAACAACTGTTGTGTTTCTTCACACTCGGAGCGACTCCGGAATGAAGGTGTTTTAAACGAAGCTGTGAACACTTCGACCAATACTGAACTTTCATTATGGAAATGGACCGGAATCGATCTTATCTCCATACACGACGGTATAATCGCGTGGATCGTGTGACCGAATGGCGATGATTAGAGCTCTTTGCGATGAAAGTATGATGTTTGGTAAAAAAAGCCGATGTTTTCAATGTGTCAACTTCTAAATGTAAACAAAGTGCTACGGTTCCGCTGAGAAACACCGAGGTGCTGGTCAGCCTGTTGTGTGGTTCGAATGATCAAAATCGACCTTCGTTCGGCAACTTGGATGGATTCGGACATTGATTCGGTGAGAAAACTGGATGTGTGGTTGGAGAGTTAGATGCTGCAGTTTGTCGAGGCTGGAATGGATCGCCTAGCCGGCTGACTCCCGAGGTGAACGGAACCGTCAGTGCCGCTGTGATGATGGTGCTTGTATTTGTTCCGGATCAGGTTAATAAAAGTGGAGTATTTTTGCATCATTCTTGAAGGGAACACACATGCTCCTTATGTACAGAAAATTTGTTCTATATTTATTCCTAGATAAACTTTGATGGCGAAGACCGCAGTAATGGGCGAAACGCTGGAGAAGCGATCTCCTCCATCGTCATAATAATTTACAAAATTTCTCTCTGGATTCGTTCTGAACTGCTCAATATCAATTTGCACGGTAAGTACGCACCAATTTGTTATGAAAATAATATTTACTAAATGGAAAAATACAAATTTCATACACATCATTCATACACATCATTTACGCTTGAAAATGCGATTTCGGCCTATGAAGATCTTCTAAAGCACCAACTAAGGGACCGTCGAGTTATGGTCTTCTTCTTCTTTCTTGGCCTAACGACCTCTTAAGGTCATGCCTGCCATTTCTGGCTTACTAGACTTATTGTTACCACATACTTGGATGTCAATCCTCACTATGGGGGAACGGCCCAGATAAGACTTGAACCCCGGTCCTGCCGTGTGAAGACCGGCGCCGCTGTCGCATCTACCACCGGACCGTTATGGTCTATTAAGGTCAAATGTCGTTCTAAAATGTTACGGGAGATGTTTTGTTTAGTTGTTCTAATGTCGTGGGATAGAAATAGTTATTTTTATTTATCGCTATTACATCGTTGCTTACATTAAATATAGAATGTTTTATTATGTAGAGAATCGGTATGCCATTGAAAACTTCATTATTTTTTCCAGAAACTATAATACTTTTAATCATCATGACTCTTAACTCCATTAGCTACGAGCTTTTCTCTCTAGAGACAGTCTCTCTTCAACGCTTCATAGTGCAGTTATCGGAAACCCTGTAGGTTTCCGCGTTCCACAAAAAAAATTGATCTAATAAGTAAAAGAAATCGTCAAAAATTTAAGAATGATATTCCATGATGCTGACGAATTAATAATCTAATAATATTTAACATTCTAAAAAGTCAACATTTCGTTTGAAGGAGCAACGAATAAAAGGAGCGTGAACAAGGGGGCTCGTCGTCCAAGCCAACAATCACGTGTGGCGGATGCAGCTCCGGTGTACATTACATCTAACGTTATTTAATTTGGTAGGTAAAGTTTAAAGATCTTTGGATCTATAGCTTTAGGCTTCATCAGCCTAACCTAGGGACCAGTGGATATAAACCAGTGCCTCCAATATAAATTATTTGATCATATCTTTGTACTGACTTATAAAGTTGCGTAATAGCCCGTGGCGTATTAAGAGAGCCACATGGCGCAAGAAGGGAAGAACCTTCAACAACTTTTTCGGATTATCTGGAACAAAATCAGAATTTCTGATAGATGAGTTTCTAAAGCAAGGTCTCTTAGTAGACGAGGCCCCATGATCGATGAGGTCCCTTCGACACCAAGTTCTCTTGTTAGATTTCTTTCCTTTATATTTTAGAGCACTTTGGGAAAGAACTTATTCACCTCTATGGTATCTGAATACAGGTTAGAGTGCAATAATTGTAAACATGGCCTTATGTCAATGTACAAAACTATTGTATTTATAGCTGATATAAGTTGCCATTGTACAAGTTGCTGATGCGAAGAAATCGGATAAGCCGGTTCTGATGTTCTGCGAATCGGTGTTTAGATAGCAGTGCCAGACTAGGTGTGTAGAGTTGTATACTAGGTGGGAATCGTATGGACTCTTCCGGAAATATTTCCCGGAATCAAAATCGGTTTCGGCATTGTAATCGGTTCCAAAATTGTAATCAGTTTCAGGATTGGTTTCAGAATCGGAATGACGTTGGTTCTGGAATCGGAATCGGAAAGAAATTGATACCAGAAGTCGGTTCCAGAATCTGAATAAATTTCGTAACCCGCAGCTGGGTAGGTTTAAAATCTGATTTGATTTCAACAACTATTAAATATCCGAACGGCTTTTCGAAGGACCTTCTCTCACTTATTAACCATATTAAAGTTTCAGTCATTATTTCAAGCCAAACTAGGTTAGGTTAGGTAGGCTAAATTCACCAGGACTATCTTTGCCCATTGAATGAAGAATTATAATTACTATATTCACGGTCTTACAATAGTTTTTGCGTATCACAAACTTCGTTACAGTAGATTTATTTGGAAAAGAATCAGAGTTGGCTTCGGAATTGGTTACCGTAATCGGAATCGGTATCGAAAACCCCGGATAGTTCCGATTCCAAGCGCCCATTACTACTGCTGAAGGACTTCATAACCAAACAGCAGACTCGACTTGATGTTTCGCAATGCAATGGATGCAATTTAACGTCACAAGCATCAGACGTTTGCTCAGCGCACACTGTGATTGCAAATCTTCACATCAAACGTCCGCCAAACATTCACCTTCAATCCACCCCACAAAGAATTGATAGCGTCACACCAGCGCTAGAAGTATTGCCGATCCGAGAGTAATCCAAAAAAAAAAGTCCCAACTTCCTCGCTCATTCGTCGATGGTCGCGAAAATAAATTAAAATCACATCATCGTCGCCTTGCCGTGGTAGGTAAAGGTGCACCGGTGGCTGGGGGACTGGACAACCCCAAACAGTGGGAAGGAAAACCCATCCGTTGCCTCCCTTCGCTTTCCCTTCCTCAGCCGGGTGTGATGGCGTGTGTCGATTAGTCAATCCATTGTTTTCCCATTAATCCCCACCACCGTGTGTTAGCGCGCGAGTAACAAATTTTCCATCGCCCCGTGTCGGCCCAAAAGAAAAACCCCCCCCGAGGAAAATCGCACAAATCCACCCTCCAGCCGATGGGGTATGCGATTTTATTAAATCGCTCTCTTGTGTGCTTTTGGTGCGAGCAAGTGTGCTGGAGGTGGTTGAAATCGGAAATCCACCCGGCAAACAAAACCGGGACGCGAAACGAACAGCGAGCATCCTTTTTCGCGTTCGCGTGTGTGAAAAAGTCAGTGTGACAAAAATGCCAAACTCGCCAAACGAATAGGTGACGGTGGAATTTGCCTTCGCTTTTCCGGCCCTTTTTCTTCCCCGAAATTGACGTCATCTAATATTCGACGTATTAAAATCCCATTCGCTCGCGTGTTTTGTGGCTCACCGGTGGTTCGGCTTTTTCTTTTTTGGTGATGTTGGTTGAAAAATGCTCGTCCTAGTTTCACGTTGACTTCCAGCCCACGACCGAGTTTTTCCTTCGCTTTTCCACGACGCGATATAACCCCTTTATTCGGCCAACGCTTTTTTTTGTTTTGTTGCTAGAGTTTTATTTTTTCCACTCGTTACAATCGTGCTCGCCTGACGCTAGCGAAGAGTTTTTCCCGATGTTCATGGGACACGGGTGGACAGGGGAATTACAGGAAAAATCACAAACCGAAACGAATCTGCTTACACATCGGAGCCTTTTTTCCTCCGGTTTGTTTTTCCAGTCGCACTGCTAGCTTCCGTACGTATTGATACTGTATGGAGGTTTGTTTTTTTGTTTTCGTTGTATTCTTCTGCCTGCTTTTCGTCAGCTTCTTTTTATCCGTGTGCTTCTAATTTCAATCGGCCGGCCGGCTTACCTTCCCACATTTCATTATTTTTTCGTTACAGTTTTTTTCCCATTCAACGTTGAAAACCGCGTGCCACGTAGATAAGCCGCGTTGTTTTTTTCCCCCTTATTTTGCAATTGTTCGCTCATTTCGCTCCCTAACGGTTTTTCGTCGATGTTAAACGTTGCATGTATTAGCGGCACGGCTGTCGTTTGTTTAATGCATCCCTTCAATCAGATTCGCTCGCTGCCCGGGCCAGACCACGAGCTGCACACATCTGTGCAACACTCCAATACCTTTTGTGAGCGCTCACAAGGCACCGTCAGGTTTGCGCACACACCCTTAAGTGCCTAGACCTACCTGCGCGTTCTGCGTCTGCCGAAGGTAGGGAACGGATTTTCGGCCCCTACCGTAGACCGAGTTTGGCCCTTTAACTCACGGCTACACGGTGCACGTTTTTAAAGGGGTCCCTGGATGGTGGTCCCTTTAATTTTGGTTCGGTCCCGTGCTCATCCGTACGGCCGGGCATGCGGGTGCGGATTTTTAGCGGCAGCGGTGAAGGAGAAAAGGGTGCAGAACAAGGGAGGAAAAGTGGAAGGTGGCTTTTTCCCTGTTGCCCAGCATCACACGGGAAGGGATCCGTTGGCTGCCCGCAGCTAAATAAAACAATGATACAATAACCTTAAACCCCGAGAGAGCCTTGCCTAGTAGTGGTGTGTGGTGGTTTTTGGGATGAAAAGTATTTGGAATAGAGAAATCAAACTTTGTGCATGGTTTATGTATATCATAAGAAGCACCTATGAAAAACGCTCGTATACATCGGAAAATCAAGTGAAAAGAGAATTTTTCGGATTTCTCAACGACGGTTAAGGTAAGCGTCGCTAAAAGGGAACCTGTTTCAACCGCTTGATATCAGTTTATGAACATATAAATAGTTTTTATTGAAGATTTGATCCTTCAATTTTGTTTATTATTTATTTTATTTCATTAGAATTTTCTTTCGAACGTGGACTTCTTATTTCGCCCTTGCTGGATAACGCTCGGCTGAACTGTGTGACAGAACCTAGCAGTTTGACGGTTGTCCTTTTTAACCCAAACTCTCAATTAATGCCCCGAGATATGCGTTCTTGATTTCTTGCAGCTTCATTTATCTTTTTAACACAAATTATTAAAATCGTTCTATTATACTCACTAAATGATAGGCTACTTTTAACTGAATATGTGACTTTGGTGCAAAAAAGAATAATAATTTTACTTAAATTATTAACTTATAATATTTGTAACTTGCTTATCGGTCCTTGGGTAGCTTATTTTACTCATACATTTGGGCTTTCTCTGCGATAGTTCTTTGTAACGTTATGTTTTTTTTTTCTTAATTTTCGAGGATGACGGCCTAACGCCGTATTGTAACGTTATGTAATATTATAAAAATGTAATAACAAAATGTTATTAACTATTTACTCCCTTAAATATGCTATCATATCTTACTGCTGTTGCTTATCATGGGTCTTATCTAGGTTTCAAATGAACTTTCTGTGCTTCTAACCCTATAACAGAAATGACAACATCTTACAGAAATATAGCTACCAATTTGTACGTTGGTTAGCACATGCGTTTTTGACAACACGGTGCCTAACCGTCATATTGGAAAATAAATAAAATAAATAAAACAAATGACAACTAATCAGCCAAAACCTTATGGAAGACATAATGTTATATTACCAGATGATTTTTTAAGTATACACCTTAAAAAACAACAATTTTTATGAGGTTTTACCCTGTATTTCGAAGTAACGCTTTTCAACAGAATAGTTGAAAAATAGTTTGAATTTCTTGTAGCATTTATTATAGGCGAGATTCTTCTGGTTTGGCACAAAGTGTCGATAATGTGCGAAAACTGATTCAAAACTTGGAAAAATAATCGATATACGTGTAATCTTAGTTTTGACAACTTATTGGAACGTATTTCAAAAACAACATTTCAAATCTCCGGAATATCCTGCATTTCGTACAACATATTAATGACGTTAAAATCATATAGCTATTAATAATCTGATAGTTGAACTGATCTCATATGTAGGGGCAATGCTTGAAGAAAAAAAATAAATAAAACTATTACTGAGGTATGGAATAGCGAATCGATGCCAAGGCGATCACGTGCATCTACTTCTTCTTAATCTTTGCTGGCCTGCTCCTACAGAGCACGTCTAGTGGACAGGACCTGGCGTCCAATTCGTTTCCAGGAAACTCGGCCCATGGCTGCATTCCTCCACCCCCCGCTGCATCTGATCTCCCGCAGGTCTGAGTCCACTTGATCTAGCCAACGAGCTCGCTGTGCTCCTCTACGCCTACGCACCTTCCTGGCAGTGCATGAGTCCGGCATCCTCATCACGTGCCCCAACCGGCGTATTCTTCCGGCTTTAACAACCGTCAGGATGTCTGCATCGTCAAACAGCTCAGCTAACTTGTGGTTCATTCTCCTTCTCCACACGCCCTGCTCGCACACACCGCCAAAGATAGTCCGCAGCACCCGCCGTTCAAAAATGGCGAGTGCATTGGCGTCCTCCGCCAGCATAGTCCAGGACTCGTGCCCGTAGAGGACTACCGGCCGTATCAGTGTGCGATATATGGCGCATTTCGTGCGTTGTTGGAGTCTTCTGGATCTCAGGAGTTTGGAGTCCGTAGTAGACACGATTCCCCTGAACTTCGGATTTCTCAGCTTACGTTGTTATCCGAAGTTACGATAGTGCTCCTCTACTCCTCTACTACCTCCAGATCGTCGCCGTCAACTAATACTCTGCTTCCGAGTCGTGCTCTATCACGGTCAGAGCCCCCGGCAATCAGGTACTTTGTCTTCGTCGCACTGATCCTCAATCTAATCCTATCGGCCTCGCGTTTCAGTCGGGTGGAATTAATTGTTCGTCTTTCGTTGCGTTAGTATTGGAGGTGGTTTGCAAGGCCTCTCCATCAACCTCCTATCTCGTCGGAGGGCTTCCTAGCTATTAAAAGTCCCGTAAGAAGCCAGGACAGAAAGGACAGCTAGCCGCCCCTAACATGGACAACAGACGCTAGCTGTCCCCCTCCGCTCAATTTAGCCATATCACCCATCTTCCTAAGGGGTTGTGTTTCCCCGTATACCCAAGCTCAGATATTTGGAGAGACATGTTACCGTTCTATACGACGGGGACGTGTTGAGTCGAAGTAGGGTATGGGGAGCCTTTGTTGACCTTCAAGAGATTGCGGATCCATACCTTACCAGCTTATAGAACTACTTACAGAAATGTGCATCTACTACAAGGAGTGTTGCAGTTTGGAATACCTCCTATAAGGTTCTTTTTTCAGTTGTAATTATAAGATAGGATTCCGAATCGGAAAATCAACTTCTGACTAGATCTTCACCATGCGGTAAATTTAGGAGAAGATGCAGAAGTCGCAGTTACACTCCTGTCATCCCAGACAAAATTATCCCGGCTTGTAAAAATGACAATGAACAACATCTCATACTAGGAGAAGGCCAGGGAGACGGGATTGCCTGTCTCCTCTTCAATCTGGGTCTAGAGAAGGCCATCCGAGGCTCATAGGTGGAATCTTCGAGGACCAACATTCAGGTCCGGGCATGTACTGATGATATACACATCATGGGATTGAGGTTCTTATACATAACAAAAGCTTACAAAAGATTGAGCAAGCAGCATTAAACTTCGGGACCTTACTAACCAACACGGATGTTCTTATGTAATCGTAGTTTGAAGTAGAACTTAGTCCTGCTGCTGACTACCACGAACCGATAACAGCAAAAATTCCGACCATACTACATGCTGAGAAAATTTCTCCACTCAACATGCGTGTCACGACGGATGAAGCTGGGACTGTATAGAACCTTTATAGTCCCAGTTCTTTACTCTGAGATAAGACTTCTTCTTCTTCTTTCTTGGCCTAACGACCTCTTAAGGTCATGCCTGCCATTTCTGGCTTACTAGACTAATTGATACCGCATAGTTGGTTAGTCAATCCTCACTATGGGGGAACGGCCCAGATGAGACTTGAACCCCGGTCCTGCCGTGTGAAGACCGGCGCCGCTGTCGCATCACCACCGGGCCGACTCTGAGATAAGAACTATGTCCTATTTTGACGAACCCCTCTTATGCACGTTCGAGGGAAACGCTTCGAACGAATTTTTGCCCTCGTATGTTTGGAGGGACAATCTCCGGTGGACTGTTTATGTTATAAGAAAGACACCGGACAACCCAGCTCGTAAAGTCGTTGTGGGCCATCCACATGAACAAAGGAGGCGACCTATGCCTAGATTGAGATGAAGTGATGGACCTAGACCTTGAATGGAATCAAGATTTGTTGGAGCAGGCCAAGACCGCGAAGCGCTTAATAAGTAAGTAAGTTAGTAATCTGAGTTATTTCGCTCAATCGCTCAATTCAATCGTTTTGCAATACTTGTTGTTACGAATGGATTAGTAAATGAATAGAAGAACGATAAATCAGCACTCATCGAAGTTATGTTAAATTACTAGACTTTGTGCTCTTTTATGTCTTTTATTTACAAAATTGCTTACTATAATAGCTCACGCAATGATTGAAAAGAATATAAAAAGGGCTAATAAATATTAGCGACTCCGACAAAATAGTCAAAAGCAAAAAAAACGAACAGCTGTCCTCAGTATCGAAACGACATGCAGCAGAATCGTTCTCCCAGACACTTATCAACGCATCACAATCAATCGTTGCGTGCCGCTTGAATCGGTGGCAACGGTAGATTTAAGGAAACACTTTTCGCCAAGGTGTGCATCGATTGCCGTACTTCCCTCTCTCTCTCTCCCCCTCTCTGTTTCCCGAACCTCCTCACCCATTTTCACGGCGATAGGACGGTGCGAAACCGGTGCCGATTGGCATAGGGCAGGACCAGAGAGCGAACGAAAACAAAGCAGGAAAAGCAGAAGCAGGCAGCAAAAAAAAAAGGCCGAAGAGATTTGTTCAATTATGAACGGCATTGTTGGCCGCACGCCATGTGCGCCACGCTTTAACCTGAGCCCGGTGGGAGGGGGTGAGAAAAATGCACGATAAACCTGATTTTCAGCCCGCCAGCATCACCGTTCGATCAAAAAGCTTACGGTACGCACGGCTCTGTTTGGTCCCCTCGAATTTCGGAGGGTTTTGCGATGAGAAGCAAGTGAACCGGGTCTGCCAAATAATACGGGACACACACACACGTATAAATAATCACATTTTTAATGTGCTGCACAACCTGAGCGCATTCTCGGCCCTGTTGTAACCTGAGCGCGGCTAGCAGGATAATGGTGCACATGGTGCGTTTGTTGTCTTTTTTTTTTGTCTGTGTTTGTTGCTTCGCTGGCCAGCTTCCAATGCGTACTAGTGGCGTTGAACGTTTGGTTCAACACCTGGGGGATCGAGGACGGTTCGCTCGTCCCTTTTCTGCCCTCGTGCAACAGTGCCCGACCGGTGGAGGTGAAGGTCCCCGTGTTGCATTAAATCATGTCCACGGTACGCGCGTGTGTTATGCTGATGAGCAACGCCGGAAGGTCCAGACCGTGCGTCGTTCGGGAAGGAAAGATTTGCTTTGCCCACCCTACACAAACCGTCCAAAAGGTGATTCAACTTTTCCACGCACGCACGGGAAAAAAGGGGTCGCATGCAGGTTGGATGAACAAAAGGAAAAATCCCGTCCGTTCGGCTGGGCGAGGGAGAACTGTGTCACCCCTTAGGGCGTCGATAATAGCGTTTCTGGCAGTGCACGAGCCGGGCCGAGGATGCGATTTTTCCGGCTTAACTTCCGCTTCACCTTTCACGTGTGCGTGTGCACGGAACGCGTCTCATCTTCATTCATTCTGCCGACTCGCCTCTACCTCCTCCCCGCTACGTATTAGATGCGGTCCCCTTCGGCTCGGTAGCCACAAAAGTCTCAAAGTCGTGCCAGTCGTGCCGCGCCACGAATATTCGGGAAAAAAAGGGACGCAACTTGCCTGGCCGGAAAGTCATCGCACTTCCGTTCGAGCGTGAAGTCCGGACACAAAGGGATAATGTGATCGCGCACACACACACACGCGCGCAGCGAATTTAAACACCTTCCCCATGGGCTTCGTGTAGGTGTCGGAGTTTGTGGAATGGTGTCGAGATGTTCTTTCAATTCAGTACATTATAGCAAATACAAATTATCAAAACGTGCAGAGAAATCATTCCAGTTTTGTCTAGCTGCTTTATAACAGGGGTACAACGATAGTGTAAGAACAATCTGTCCAACTACTGCTCACAGTTTGTTGCACAGCCTGTGTTTTTATAGCATATATCGGAATAAATTAAACATCAAACAGATCACAGTTCAAAAATAATTTATTTGCAATGGCATAGTGACATTGTTTCCTAGTTTTGATTCCGAATTATTAAATGCGCTATTAAATTTAGAATAATGAGAACTATTGACGCAAGAAACGGTCTATTGCTGAACAACTGTGTGGTAATCCGATATGGTCCTTATCATTGGAACTTGTGGAGGCCATACATTTTTCGCTAGATTATTAAGAATAATCATTTAATTAAGTTGATGAACTTTCAATAATAATTAATTTATTAACGTGAAAATATGTTCTGAGGGAATGTAGAAAGGTAAGGTAAACCATTTTCTCTATACGGCCAGGCCGTTCTAATTGATTAAAAAAATATCCGTATTACAGTTGATAAAGGATGTTTGCTAGTTAATCTTTTAGGCTTTATACGGAAATTGTACTGTAAAAATGATGATTAAAATCAAAACATTCACCAAACGTAATGCGGATATTGATGGTCCTTGGAACCTTGAGTACACAGAGATTAGTAGTTGTTCTAACGAGACTTTTGTGAGACATTGTCATAGAAAGAAGCATGTTTTGAACATTAAAAACTGTACTTTAATTTAAATTTAACGTCTTTAGTTTGTAAAGGTACGTCAGTCTATTTTTGAGCTGAAAAACTTTGCCTATACATTCCTGGTCGGGATCAAGCTAATTATTGGTAAATAAAACTCAATTCAAATCCACAAGCCCACAGGAAATAAGGATGTAGCACTGATTTGCAATAAATAAAACATTTTAGTGCTTCGCCTTTAGGTTGAGGAGCGTTATATTTTGGTTCAATTTTGTACCAACACTCAATGCCGAAAATGACGTGCTTAGATACAGTGATAGATCAAGCACTTTGGAGGCCCTGAGCAGAATGGTAGTTGGAGGCCGCTAACTCATCGAATCCGTTAACTGAAAGATACAAACCGAAGACATCGGATGAACATTATCCGGATACGGCAGTTAATTGCTTAAATAAGGTCCCTGTGTGGCGTTTGAGGACTCGAGAACTGCACAGTCCGCTTATAGCTCCTTTGAATCGCTCGACGTGTTAGTCAATCATCCGCTATACAAAGGAGTTCCAGTTTAGATATGACGCTAAATGCTACTGTCTTTATTGCCGCCAGTTTTGGTTAGTTAGAATCTAACACTATGTACATTTATCAAAGCAGCCATATAGCAGATTGCCTCACACAGTTTTACAAACCAATCTGGACACGCTTGGACTTCCAGAACTCCTTACTACCAGCTATCTTATGAAACTAGTCGATCGTATTCTGGGAGGATGAGCCCTACCTGTCAAACTCCGTCCAATTCCCTGTGAAAGATACTTCGAATACCTTAAACCTAGAGAAACAACAGTGTACCAATGATTTGTTGGCCAATGACTCCAGGGAATAACTTGATAATTGCAAGTCTTGGCTGAGTTTATAGATTCAATGTGTACAAAGACTATTTGTGGTCACATATTCTTACTCGGACTCAATGATGATGCTGTTTGATACTTGAACTGGATGGGCGTATCCTTCATAGCTGAATTCTTTAACGGTAGAATTTCTGGTTGAAATTTTTCTCGTGGGTCAATTTGTACATTCCTGCCAGGATGCTAACCATTTAACCAACTCCGCTGGTAAGAGCATAAACTGCTCTAAAACCTCTACCTCTGCTTTAGGACGAGAAACTTCTGGCCATATGTCCTTAATGAATTTCTTAAAGTAATCTTAGTTTCTAAAAATACGCAGACGCTCACGAAACGCTGACTTGGAAACATTAAATTCGAACAGTTCAGACACATCGTTAAACGCCACACACTTAACATTAACAGGATCACTTTACCCGAATTTTGTTCGATAGCGCAAAACATGTAGTAGTTCGTAGTGGTCTAAGCGTTCTTGCCGGTGCCGAAAATGTTAACAAACGAGCGTCGATCGAGGTCGGCTCCAAAAAGACGTTGAGCAATTCTTCGACGAACAGATAATGGTTGGATGCCTAACAATAAACACCTAGCTTCATACGATGGACGAGTGTCTCCGTCCCGCCAAGGGGGTAACCTTATTGCAAATCGCGTCTCACCAGGGAGAAATAGAGAGAATTTAACGTCAAAGGGTCGTGAAATTCTCTTACTATTCATTGTATAAGACCTAACATTTGGTTTGCTGTAGAGATCACCGACTCGATCTGAGGCCTAAAGCTAAGACGGCTATCTAACAGGATTCCAAAGTCTCGAATACAACTGGTGCGTTCCAGTGTGTGGTTGTCAAATTTGTAGTTAAAGATTACGTTATGTCTGATTCTAGCGAACGAAATTACGCGTCATTTATCAACACACAGGGACAGAACATTTCGAAGACACCACGAACTAAAGATATCCAACAAAACAAACATCAATTTTAGACAAACATATTGTTATATCATTCACATACAGCGAGAATAGAAGAGATCCCAGATTACTCCCCTGTGGAACACCGGAGATGCACAAAATACACTAGAAAATATAAGCTCTTTTATAGAGACTAATTCTTTTAAATCTTTGCTTACGTTAATCTTTGCTAGAGCATCGGTATCGTTAGCTTACCTTGCCAATGAAGCACAAGAAATAACCAAAACAAATCGAAATAAAGACACCAGCTCGAATATATTTTGTTTCTAACTTAGTTGCGCAAATATAATCTAATTCTTTTGGCACTGGCTAGTTTTGACCGTCAGTTTATACGGAGAGCTTGAAACACCCCGTAACATTTTAGAACAAAATTTGACCTTAATGGACCATAATTCGACGGTCCCTTAGTTGGTGCTTTAGAAGATCTTAATAGGCCGAAATCGCACTGTTGCGTATGTTGTCATTTTTTCGATAACGACAAATTTTCGGCGATGATTAAATAGACTGTGTGATTTTGCTGTCATTCATTCGTCAGTATTTGTTTGTTTTGGTTCTTACTAACTTACTTACTTATCGGGCGCTACAACCGCTTCGCGGTCTTGGCCTGCTGCAACAATCCTCGATACCGCTCACGGTCTAGCGCCGTCGTCTGCCAATCGAGTATCCCGGCCGTTCTGGCGGACGCATCAACGCCATCACTTCATCTCAGTTGGCGTAGGCCTACCACGCCTCCTCTGTCCAATTGGACGGCCTAAAAGGACTTTACGGGCTGGGTCGTCCGGTGCCATTCTCATGACATGACCAGCCCACCGGAGCCTGGCGAGCCTAATTCGCTGCACGATAGTGAGATCACCGTACACCTCATAGAGCTCGTCATTGTAGCGGCTCCTCCATTGTCCTTCCACACATATGGGGCTAAAAATCCTTCTGAGCATCTTCCTCTCGAACGCAGCTAAGTGGGTTTCGTCAGTTTTGGACAGAGTACATGTCTCAGAGGTTTTGGTTCACAGATGATTTTTTTTTTTCGTTAACGACGCGGCGTTCAAGTTTCGCGGGGACTGTAATAAAATAAGAGTTATAAGAGTTGCGGTCTTCGACATCAAGGTTTACCTAGGGATAAATTAAGTACATAAGCAGCTTGTGCGTTAAGGGAACAATGCAAAATAGTCCTGTTTACTCACCTTGAATAATCAGATCCGGAACAAATACGAGCACCATCATCACAGCTACACTGACGGGTCCGTTCACAGCGGGAATCAGCCGGCTATGCGATCTGTTCCAGCGTCGACAATTGCACCATCTAGCTCTCCAATCTTGGGGCGGCCCGATGGTGTATACGATAACGGCGCCGGTCTTCACACGGCAGGACCGGGGTTCGAATCCCGGCGGACCGCCTCCCCGTACGCAGGACTGACTATCCAGCTACGGGTGAACCCAGGTCAAAGAAAACTAGTAATAGCCGAGCCGACCTTCCGAGGTTGTAGAGCCAGAGAAGAAGAAGAAGAAGCTCTCCAATCACAGATTCAGTTTTCTCAACATATCCATGTCCCTCCATGTCCCACCGTGTATGGTCTCCATAGCAACAAACCCAATCAAATCCATCCTCTATCTGGCACTGTTGTCACCGCTCTCGACAGATCCAGCACATCCAGCTCCAAAACAAAATGCCCTCAACTTTCAAGGGAAAGCACAAGATAACTGACTTGGCAACGAAGGTCGATTTCGATCATTCACACCACACAACCGCCTGATCGACACCTCGGTGTTTCTCAGCGGAACCGTAGCACTTTGTTTACATTCAGATTTTGACACATTGAAAACATCGGGTTTTTTTAACCAAAACATCATACTTTCATCGCAAAGTGCTCTAATCATCGCCATTCGGTCACACGATCCACGCGATTATACCGCCGTGTATGGAGATTAGATTGATTCTGGTCCATTGCTACGAATGTTACGGGGGACATTTTCCATAGGTAGACGTTTTTCGCTGCCATAATTGTGTTGACCACTGTGCTGGACGGATAAAGCAGATTCTTTTTAATCGGCTATTGGGTTAAGGATGCAGATCTAATCTGTAATTTTTAAGGGCTTTTTCTTCGTTATGATTCTTCGATTAGTTTACGTCGAATATTTTTTCATTCAATTCAATAAACTTCTAACAAATACAAATAATCAGCCCAAACAACCGTCAGAAGAGAGAGAGAGAGAGAGAGAGAGAGAGAGAGAGAGAGAGAGAGAGAGAGAGAGAGGGAGAGAGAGGGAATCCGGACACGTCTAAAGAGGAAAGAGTTTGTACGTACGAAGTAAAAGCATAAATATAAATATTCAGGATGCGCTTTTCCAAAACAAAAAACAAAAAAACGATGATGAGTCGAAAAATGGGCAGCAAATTTGCATTTCTATAAACACAAACTAATGAC
Organism: Anopheles maculatus; assembly: GCA_002091835.1. Taxonomy (NCBI): domain Eukaryota; kingdom Metazoa; phylum Arthropoda; class Insecta; order Diptera; family Culicidae; genus Anopheles; species Anopheles maculatus. The sequence continues at coordinate 325,351 of KZ061770.1, forward strand.
TAATTGAGCGTCCGCGCCCATGGGTCCGTTCGGCGTGGGTTTTCGAAAAGGGTTACTGTTTTCTTTTTGTTTTTTTTATTACACAAACACACACACACACACATAAGTAAAAAAGCGAATCGAAAGGATTCGTTTGACGCTGACTTGGCTCCTGGTTTCCCCCCCCCCACACCCTGGTGCCCTTCGCTGCGATGGAAATACATTTGTCAATCTAATTGCATTACGCGACGCCGCGCGAAGTTAGTTAAGAAGGGTTGCTGCTGTTCGGCTCGGTACAAGAAGTTCATAAAAACCCACGACGCCGAGTTTATTAAGATGCTGCTGCGCTTGGTTTGGAAAAAAAGGATTAAGTGCCTTGCAACTCTCTCTCGCTCTGTCGTCCTCTGTCTGTGTATGTGTTTTACATTATTATTTTGACTTGAAGATACTTCCGGTTTTTCCTTTTTGTTTTCCAACAGGGAAAGTAAAAGGGGTGGTAATTGGGGGAGGGGCAGGGGACAAAAACTCACCAAAAGACGCTCGCGAAGGAAATATGGAAGCATCTCCAATAATAATAATAATAATCATCATCATCACCTTCGCCAACGCCATCATCACCATCATCAGCGACGTCATCAGCTCGCAAATCGCACATTCGAAGGAAGACTTTACGGCCGGGTAAATAGGGGGATCGGTGTGCCGTGCCTGCCGTTTGTGTTTGTCTTTACCGCCAGCATAAAACCCCTTTTTTCTTCCGCAACCGTAAAGGTTTAGCTGTATTTTTCTTTCATTTCAAAGGCGCACACTTTTCCGGTTTGTTCCAACTGCTGGCTACCTTGCAGTCTTGACTTTTGCGCAAATAACTCGACGCTTCCTTGTGTGCGCTCGACTGCCGGGTAACGAACGGGCGGTCGGATGTTTCCTGTGCCGGGTTGGCAATCTAATTAGCCAGGAACCAGGGGAAGAAAATTAAAGAAAAACAAAACATCTTGCAAACAGATTTTTGCACCCCGCTTCGCATCCAGAGATCCTGGATTCAACGCCCGTAAGCGCTACCTGGCGCCGGAGCCTGTAGGCGCTAACGGTGCCCTTTGCTTGCTTGTTTTTAAAAATAGCTACGCACACACGCACACAAACTCGGAAGTCTTCGTCTTTTTTGTTGGTAACGTACCAGAGAATGGGAATGCATCCGCTTTAAGGACGGTCGGGCGCGTTTCGCCTTGACCGATTCGTCACGAGAGGCTTAGTTTTACAGCACCTCCGATACATCCGGGTCAGCCCGGATCTGACACTCTCCCCACGGGGTCCTAACAAGGAACAAGTCGGCGAGACCTTTCTTCCGATTAAATGTTAATAAACAAGCGAATTGAAATATTGAAAAAGAGATGCCTGAGTATCAGAACTTTCAGATGTCCGGTTTTTATAAATCTAAGAATGGTATTTTAGCTTTTTTGTGTTGCTTCAGCCCAGTTAATCCTATTCATGAGCCTGATGAGCCTTCCTAAGATGTAGTCTTGACCATCAGGAGATGTTTTTTCGAAGGAGATTAGATGAAAGTCATTAAAGCAAAGAGCAAAAGAAAAACAAAACCATCACAACAAAGATATGTAAAGAGATCTCTTTTGCAAGCGATCCTTCACACATTGTGTTAACTGGGCTGAAGCAACACAAAAAAGCTAAAATACCATTCTTAGATTTATAAAAACCGGACATCTGAAAGTTCTGATACTCAGGCATCTCTTTTTCAATATTTCAATTCGCTTGTTTATTAACATTTAATCGGAAATAGCCAGACTTGTGTGGGGTCGTGGCCAGCGATGGATCTAACTAACACCTTGGAGACTCTAAACAGAATAGAAATTGAAGACCCAAGACGGAGGACCCAAATCCGAGCTCTAAGATTTTACATTAAAATTTAATTTTTGTTGTCTGAGCATTGTTCGTCAAGCACCTGATACGAGATATGCTTATGGTGTTCTGGGTCTTCCAACTGCTGGAGACCCTTAGGACCTCACTACACGCTTAAAGGAAGGTTTGATTCTGTTGATGAATTCGAGGCCTTCTCAAAGTTCGGTGCCCCAAGCATTTGCTTAATTTGCTTATACTATAAAACCATATCAAACTTTACATCCTTCTACATACTTTATTTTACCCTATTTTTAACTCTCTGCCAGGAGTTGAAAACTAAATACTATTACAGTCGTGTCGTCAAATTTCGGGCTTAAGTCTTGAAGTTATCAGTTAATTTTTCACACTTTGTAGCAATTTTTTAACTCCAAATTGAACGCTTTGGCTATTAATTTTAGGCTATTAATCATCAGATGTTGATGCTATTTTTGGAACTATTTATTTGTCGTTTTTTAATATTAATATTTTCTTATATATACTCTACATAACATAACATCCAACAAAGCAGACTAACAGCTTGATCATTGCACTCGAACGGCAAGAAAGCTTGCTCAAAAAGCTTCATTGGTATCATAACTGTGTTCGAGCTGCCGTTCGAACAATCACAGTAACCTGAGAAGCCTGACAAGAATTACAAGCAACACATTTCTTGTTTATTTTTATCAAAGTGAGTTGTCAGAGGCAACTCTGTGATCTTTTGAAAAGTTTGAAATGTAATTATTTGTTTTATTTTAATGAAATATACAAAAATGAGTGTTATTTGTGTATGTTCTGACGATTTTTAATCTCTCTGCTCTTCACAATCCAGTTTGACAACTAAAAAATCTCAAACAATTCGATGTTACCATCGTCGGTTCGAATACGATGCATGATACCAAATATTCTGCCGTTCGATTCGACGCTTTCATTCGATTCGACTGCCGTTCGAGTGCAATGATCGAGCTGTAAGCACTGTTAGATTCGACTCTCTCTTTCAGATTAGATTCAAGGCTCTTAAGCCAAAATGAAATCTGAGATTCAAGACATTATGAAACAGTACCAGCACCCCTTAAAAAATAAAAAGGAATTCTTGAAAAATGAAACAAAATTTATGGCGAACGAGATGTTATAGGTTCCCCGTCAAGACATTTCAAGAATGAATAAAAAATTCTTTCTAGCTCTACTGCGACTTGAAATAAGAAATTAAATGAAAATTCTGTTTGAATCTAGCTGTATTCAAACTAGGATCCCATGTCTAGAAGACATCACAATCTCCATGCAACTATTATTCCACATCCAGAAGACTTCTTCTTCTACCTTCTTTGGCACTACAACCTCGTGAGGTCTCGGCCTGCTATTGCTAGTTCTCTGTGACTTAGTTTTACCCGTAGCTGGATATTCAGTCCTGCGTAGACGACTTCCAACACATATTTTGTACGACAACGTAACAAACGAGAATCCACTAAACACCTTTTTTACGTTGCTATATAGTATGTACGTCCAGCAATGACAATAACTGCCCTGTCTTTCATTTAGGACAAAAGATTCTTCATTTTTTTTTTTGGCCTAACATAAAGTCGAGAGTGCTTGGCCTGCCATTTCTGGCTTCCAGTTACATCTAGTTGGATAGTTAGTTCTTAGTATAGTCAGGCGCCGACACCAACTACACCATCAAGCAGTTCCAATTCATCATTATTGATAGGGAAATTCGAAATATTTTGGCGTGATCGTGAGCGTTTCAAGAGCTTGTACTTAAACCGTGCTGGTGCACTGAGCTGATGGATCATGTTTCGATACTGACTCAGTGCAAGTTAGAAACATCAAAGAGATTAAAGAGTTATTTGATTGCATTAAATAGATATTTTTATGATTATTTCTATACATTTTTTCACAATTTGTTTCGTATCGTCTGCATAGACTATAAATGTAAGTTACCAGCAGCCTTGTGCATAACTCAACATCGTTGTTGTCAACATCCGTGCTGACTTTTGGCCCCAAGTCAAGTGAAGTTCTCGACTACTTAAAAAGTCCGATCATCTATCTGGAAATCACTCCATCATCATTTTGTTTTTCACCTGATTAATTTCCAACCTAAGGATTAGTGTCGTCTGCTCGATCCTTTGGTAAGCATCTGTTCCATCCAATAATGTCTACGCTATCAATGTGGGTAAGGATTTGGATTGATTTATAGACGATAGACGAAAAAATAAAGTCTCAATATCTGCGAAATTAGGAAGAGATACAGTAAAAACTTGCCACACATAATTTCTTAGGGTTATAAACTGATGAAAATACCTCAAAAATAGAAAAAATACTCAAAAAAAATAGATGAAATACTCAAAATACCTGTCGCGACGGAGTACTACTGCCCCAGTACTCACATACGCCTCTGAGACATGGACTTTGTCCAAAACTGACGAAACCCTCTTAGAGAAAGATGAGAGACGGGGTTCGAGAGAAAGATGTTCAGACGGATTTTTGGCCCCGTATGTGTGGAAGGACAATGGAGGAACCGCTACAATAACGAGCTCTATGAGCTGTACGGTGATCTTACCATCGTGCAGCGAATCAGGCTCGCCAGGCTCCGGTGGGCTGGTCATGTCATGAGAATGGCACCGGACGACCCAGCCCGTAAAGTCCTTTTAGGCCGTCCACATGGACAGAGGAGGCGTGGTAGGCCCAAACTGAGATGAAGTGATGGCGTTGATGCGTCCGCCAGAACGGCCGGGATAATGGATTGGCAGACGACGGCGCTAGACCGTGACCGGTATCGAGGATTGTTGCAGCAGGCCAAGACCGCGAAGCGGTTGTAGCGCCTGATAAGTAAGTAAGTAAATAATAAACTGATGATATAAACTGATGCCTCCATAATTATGTCTCGATCTTCAAGCCGCAAAGATCTAAATAAAGTTCAAAAATAACATCATGTCTGAGCGCCTATTTGATAGTTGCAATAAGCCTGTCAAACATTACTAGCGAAACACAAACCTCGATTTGTTTGTTCAATGCAGCCTTCAATTGTCTATATTTTTGGAAAATGAAGTTTATGGTTGTGCAACAAAGCCTCCTCTGCAGCTTATTGTGAAAACCATATGCCACCCAAGAGTCCCAATGCGTAGGAGATTTAAATTGCATCCGAAAACGGTGAAGTAACACGCTCTTACGCGTCAAATCAATAAGTCAAAATGTATCACAAACAATTATCGCGAGGAACCAGCCGGACCACTGCGGACTCTGTCCAAAATCAACACCGCTATGACGCAGAATGTGTCTTGAAGCCGGACAGCAAAAAAATGTGTGCACATATTTCACTGGTGGTAATTGTACTTGCACAACTTAACCTACAGCTATGTTGCATCCATCAGAACCAATTAGCGGCACAGAATACTCACAGAAAGTCCTTCAAATTGTAAAACCCAAAACACATATTTCTTGCCTTCATAATCAACAAGGAACAAAATGAAGCTCATTATTGCAAACCGACTTCATTATTTGGCGTATAAAAATCATAGATCATGGATCGTTTGGATCCTACCCAACATGCACAGATACACAGCCATGGACAACCAAGACCCCACCCAAGTAGCAGGAAATGGTTCCGAGCAAATCTCGATCTCGACGGCCCGTTGGAAAATGGCAAAAGCGCGCCATTGCATGTAAACATATGAAAATAAATCATTATTTTAATAGCCTTCCGGGTGGGTGGGCAGTGGGTGTGTTGGTTTGAAGGGGAAAGGGAGGTTAGCGAAAAGGAGGGGAGCTGGGGGGGGGCGGAGGTCGGTGTTTTCTTCGGAGTCCGGAAATATTGGCCCGTACGCACGTACACTGGCGCGCAAAAACGCCAAGACGATTTGCAATGCGAAAGGTTTTGGTGAGAGAAAAAGAGATAGACAGAAGGGAGTGCGGGTTGCAGGGAAAGGAGAGGGGGCGGGGGTGTCGGTTCTTGAAGAGGGAAGGTTTGAAGAAAAACTATTACTTATAATCAACATCCGAAAAGCGCGCCTGGGATTATTTTATTATCCGGAGTTCGGCTCACATTCCCGGCTCCTGGCAAATAAAGGGATGTAGAAATAGCTCGCCAAAACCCGGGCCGAAGATCAGAGGAATTAAGAGGGTGGGAGGGGGCGAGGAGGGGAGGGGGGTGTTGAGGATGGTTCAAGTAGGGTTCTCGGTGGTGCCCAATTCGGTTGAGGGGGGGGCCATGGGTCCGGCCAGCGGAACACTTCGGCTCGGTGGGTTTTCTTCGGCCGCGATAAAAATCTGTTTTATGTGATGTGCGGGGTGTATCCGTTACGGGGTTGGCTGCCACAAAAACTAACGATGACTTTTCACCCATCGGCGGCCTCCCCGTTTTTAGTGCGGGGCGATGGATAAAACAACGCGAATGACGCGATTTTTGGCAGTTTTCACTGTACAACTAATGAAATTTATCGCCACATCAATTGCACCCGGTGGAACGAGCCAAGGCAATGGGGCGGTGGGAGGGAGGGCAAATGGTGGAGTGGCCGTGTGGGGTGGTGGATAATGGGTTGAATTGTTCTTGAGCTTGAAGGACTTGTGCTTTTCGGGTCCAAGACACAGTTTTATTCCTCTTCTCATTTATTATTGCTCATTTATCCGTCTCTTAATGCGTATCTCCGTGTCGCTGTGCTTGTGTGTGAGTGTATTTTACTTATTACAAATAGAAGGGGGAGGCAATCATTTGCTTGCCAGGAACAAGGATTGTGAATGATTTTTCCGAACCACGAGTGTTTATAACGGTTCACTTTGTTGAAAATCGAATTTAACGCTACGAGCGCACGTCAGTGTAAAGGAAAATTATGAGCCGGATACTGACGGCCAGGCAGTATAATTGAGGATGCCCATTAGTGGGATGGTTATGGGTGGTTTGGAACGGTGCCGCCAGATCCACTACGTTTGTCACCGAAATGCATCTGCTACCGCCGGTTGCTCATAATCGTCAAGAATAATGTGCAACTGCACTCTTCGCCAGCATCGAACCAGAGGGAGCATGCATCGTTGGGGACGGGTTTTTTTTTGGGAGGAAGTGTCTTCGGCAAACCCCGCAGTAAAACCATTCCATCTTGGGGTGAAAGCAATGTGTGTTCTTAATATTATCTTGAGTCTGTGCTTTTGAGCCTTTTTATTGCCGGTCAAGGAAAAACTGGATGGGATGGGATATGTCCTACCCATTACTGGTCTTGCCATTACCAGATACTCCACATCACTACCCCCACACACAAGCACACACACACACACGCATAGAAAGTGTAGCGATCCGACCCATTGTCTCATGGGCTCATAAATAAAAACGAGAAACAAAATGAAAAACATAATTGCAAAACCCGAGATAAACGCATTTAGTCCCGCTTTATTGACTGCCATGTTGCGATACTTTAGCTTTGGCTGTTGTCCGTTACTACCGGATGCCTCGTTTTGACAACACTAACGGTCGCCCTTCTCTTTCCCCTCCACAAACCTATTCGCTCCGATTGTCTGCACCGAATGACATCAACCGATTGAAGCGATTGGATGTTGGTGCCAACAGGCCGAGTACGACACGACTGGACAAAGAGGCTCTCAGCTTTTCTGGTGAGGTGGAACCAGACCTTCTAAGGTGAAGCGCGGTTTCAAAGTACAAAACTCCCATTGATCAGAACACAGGAATGGGGCTAAAATTGGTGAAGAAAGCTGAAAATTAATAAAACCGATTCGTAACACAAAAGAGAAAGAAGAAGGTAATGCTACCGCTAAACCCGTCAGCAATGAAAGAGTGAAATGGTAAGAAGAAAACTGATGTAAACTGAAAACAAAGGAAGTGTGCTAAAGCATTATCAACTAAAGCAAATAAATTAGCAGGCAAATAACAAAGAGAAAATGACTTGCAACTGTTAATAAATTATTGAAAAAGGAATGAAAACTGAGCTGAAGGTTAATTACATTCTAAGGAGCAAGCGTAAAAACATGTAAGTCAAAAATGCAAACAAAAAACTTGTGTAAAATATAAATAAAACATGAAAGATGATAATAGAAATTCTGCAAAGGTGTGGGAGACTGTGAAAAAGGGAGAGATAAATAAGATAAAAGAAACAAAATGTGTTACAAAGATAAATGATATAATAAATATGCAACATTAAAACAAAACAACATAAGCTCGAAGAAGATTGAAAAAAATATTATAACGATTTAAATATTGCACAAATAATAAAGGAATGCAAAACATAAAAATAATATGTAAGTTTAAATAGAAAAGACATAGATTTAAGAAGTGTTGCCAATAAACCGATAGCAGTAAAAGTGTACAATGGGATGAAGTAAACTCATTTAAATTAAAATCAATCAGTTATTAATAATACAAAAAAAATAATTAGCGTTTACATAAATTCTAAGGAGTAGTTGTAAAGACAAGTATCTAAAACATACAAAATGTAACATCAAAAGGAAATTAAAAGTTGTATGAAGATATTTAACGTGCGTTAAAGATGAAGAATATTGTTGTTAAAGAAACAAAATATGAAACAAAGATAAATGAAATAATAAAAATCCATTATTCGAGTATCAGCCGATTACAATCAATATAAACATCAAACAAATATCAAAGTGACGCAAGACATAGAAAAATTAATAAAAAAAAGTATCTATAAATCTAAATTCAGCTAAAACTATATAGGTATAGATCTGAAAAGCAATTGTGACAATAATGATGGTGATGACAAGTCACATGAATGTAGTTCAAACTGTACAATCAATACATATTAGTAGTATTAACATGAAAATAAAAAACAGCAGTAGAAACAAAATATATATACACATATAAGAAAAGAGCCGAAAAACATACAGAAAATTACGAGAAATATTTTATTTATCATTGTCAAAACACTGTCAAAAGAAACTTAAAACATACAAAACCACATTAAGATGTCAAAGAAACGAAAACACTGTAACGAATACTGTTGAAGAAAACGAAACAATATCATCGGACCAAACAAAACAAAATATTTTGTTTGCACAATATAGTAAAAATTAACGCCCCTGCTTGGTTATTATAAAAGCTGCTTTTGTTTTTGCTAAAGTAAAAGAATATTTTCTTTACTCTTTTAAACCAAAACACATGCTTATTAAGATGCTATAAAAGTCGAACATTTTATTGAAACTTATGGAAGAAAATAATTCAAGCAAAACATTGCCTGTATAAAGTAAACTAAATGAAAACATATACACATTATAATGATTGTTGTAATAAACCATTGAAGTAAAACAGAAAACCGTCCAATTAACATGTATGATAAAAATATAAAGCAATGCCACTGATGGAAAAATTGTTAATAAAAAATACACAAAAAATTAAATGAATTGTAAGAAAAGAAAATGAGCAATTAAAACAGTGTTAAAATATTAAACATTATTTGAACTTAATGCTCAGAATAAAGGAAATAAAAAAGTAAAACACACTTCAAAACTCAAAACTCCTGTTCATGCTGGCTATTTCGTACTGTAGCTCGTTACACTGACGAACTTATTCGCTGCACTAGTGCAAGGATTGCTTGAGCCTTTTCCAAACGTACCCTTCTTCCTCCAGTTACCATCTTTCTCCCTTCGCTCCCCCTCGTTTCAGACACAGCAGAGGATTGTCATCGCCAAAAGCACCTTTCGAAGCGTGTCCAATTTTACACGGGGCTGGACGGGGAGGTTCGGATGTCGAACAATGCAACAACGCGACCTGCAATTTGTCCATAAATATACAATCCAGTCCCATTTGCACACACACACACACGCATACGGCCGAGTGTGCATTTTATTGCTCACCCTGAAAAACTGCACACCTAGGCCCCACCTTCAGCTTCGTTTCAGTGTCCGAACCAGGCGGATGGTGCTGAATGACCGTTTCGGTACGTATGCACAGGACCACTAGCCAGGCAGATTAGGTGAACACGCTTCATAGTTACAGGCAGTCGTGGACACACGGACACACGGAACAAACAAGGATGAAGTGGAAACGTTGTAAAACTCGTCGGGCTGCAATGTGCTTGCCATAGGAAAATTGTATTGTCAAGAGTTTTGGATGTAAATGATTGTTACTAGAGCAGGAACCCAAGTAACATTTCAAGTTGTATCATAGTTATGACAAGGAATAGTTTTAAGTCTTGTCCTTCTTGAACGCTCAATAACGCTATAAAAATAATAATAAATCTCTTGAAAGACTTAGAGGGCCAAGGTTTCTATAATCGTCTAGCGAAAGAAAGCCATTCTACACTACTCGACGCTCTCATTCGACTACTTAATTGTGTGAGCCGAACATGCGGCTCATTCTAATTTAGTTTCTTAGCAATTGCATGAGCTTCAAATATTATCAGGCACCAGGATTGTGTTCAAGACTGCCCAAAAAGTTTTTGTGAATGTAATGTCTGCATCTGAGATTCTCGAGGAGTACATTTCTACAGCGTACCTACAGACGGACATGAGGACTAATGGGGCTACCTGTCCCATCGCATTACTAGGCTTGGAACATTTTTTACTTTCGCATTCGTTTTGCTTTTCGCAAAACACGTGTATTTCTCCTCAATAAAGTTAAAATTCTAGAGGGCACATTCCAGTTGTAGTTAGTATAAATTGTGTCACTCGATAATGTATAGTTTGTGAACAGTTAATAAAAATACTAACAATGACTTAATCCACACTGTTATATAGGGATGAAAAATAGAATACGACCAACTTTACATCCAATATTCAAACTACTGGATTCGATACTTCAACTAAGTATGATTATACTAACATTTGGTAAAAGCAGCATCGACAGTTTAACTTTATGCAACACATTAGCATTTGCCGATGTCTTTGTTAAGACAGTCGACTGCTGGGAACTATCCAGCAGGTTTTCCATATTTGGAAGCTGGTTGAGTTCATACTACTGAAACTAGCAAGTGGAAAATTGGAATTTATTTGTACCAAATCCCAATGGAGAATTATATCATCCTAAAACATGTGATTAGCGTTAGATTTCCAAAAGGTAGCTCCACACTCTCCACGAACGAAAGAGGCGAATGAGGTCTATGAGACCCAAAGCCTCTATAAATAAATGAAAAAAAAAAAAAAAACTCTCCACGAACTATTCATCTGCCCCATCCGTTTCAGCAAGTGTGAGACAGAGAGAGACAACAAGCGACATCGGCATTTTCGTTAGTTTTAACACACAATAAAATATCTTCATTCATTCATATCATTACTGCACGGGTCTATCATCAACACCTTCAATATGATAGACAACAGCATCAGTATGGGAAGAAGCTCCGCTCGCACAAAGTAGCTATGCGCACTTTGCTCACAGTCAGTGAGCATGCAGCTACCGGGAGGACTCTCACACGTTAGCTTATACAAAAGAGTTTAGGCATTCAAAAGAGCTACTAAGAGTAGTCCTGCCGAGAGGATTCAGCGCTTTATCTCGAACATATGGTCTCCAACGAAAATCTGCCAAGAATATCGCTTTTGTAGTTTAAAATTAGGATAGACAACATAGGATAGGGGCGGCTCGGTGGTAGTTGCGACAGCGGCGCCGGACTTCACAGGGCAGGACCGGGGTTCAAGTCTCATCTGGGCTGTTCCCCCATAGGTGAGGACTGACTATCCAACTATGCGGTAACAATAAGTCTTTTTCTTCTTCTTCTCTGGCACTACAACCTCTGTAGGTCTTGGCCTGCTATTTCTAGCTTTCTATGACTTGTGTTTTACCCGTAGCAGAATAGTCAGTTCTGCGTACGGGGAGGCGGTCCGCCGGGATTCGAACCCTGGTCCTGCCGTGTGAAGACCGGCGTCGCTATCGGATACACCACCGGGCCGCCCCAAAAATAAGTCTAGTAAGCCAATAATGGCAGGCATGACCGAAGGGGTCGTTCGGCCAAGAAAGAACAGAAGAAGAAGAACATAGGATAGTAGATTCCTCTTCACAAAAAACTCGTCCCCTCGTAAACGTAAACTGTATACCTTCTAAGGGTCACTGCCCCTATACATAGTCCAATTGACCAAGGCGCTTAAGCGTAACTACCAGATATTTAGGTTTCGAAGCAGTTGAAAACGTCCCAAGCGAACGATTTCGCTGCTTTTCGGAACGTTTTTTGACTAAAATTTGACCGTCCAAACACGGTCAAAAAATCTTAAAAATAGCAGAAATATTTGACCATTTTCTCTTCACATCGAAGCAGTTGAAAACGTCCCAAGCGAACGATTTCGCTGCTTTTCGGAACGTTTTTTGACTAAAATTTGACCGTCCAAACACGGTCAAAAAATCTTAAAAATAGCAGAAATATTTGACCATTTTCTCTTCACAAGCTCTCACTCTCTTTTATTGTGGCAAAGAAATGGTCAAAAAAAGGTTACTTTTTTGACTGTGTGGCTTTGTTCGTCTCTTTTTTATGGTTATATAACTCATTCGTGCTCTCGTTCTTGTTCTTGTTGTACTGTCACTTTCTCTGCGTGTAGGATGATTGCACTAGGGGGCACGCGAGTGCAGACGCTATTTTTTATCAAAGCTGTTAAAGAGGCAAGTAAGAATGGGAATTGAACTTGTTTGTAGTCGAATTTACCTTGTTTGTCTGAAGTGTTGCGGTTTGTACCACCGGGGTTGAGTCGTACGTGATTGTTATGAGATGAGTTTTGTTCTAAGCTATGCATGTTGAGAATTACACCGTGTGTGTGTGTGTGTGTGTGTGTGTGTGTGTACCGTGTCTGTGCATAGACGATATATTTCGTGAAGAAAGCTTGTCAGCCGTGCATGCTATTTTTGCAAATTGTTCTTCGGAATCGATAGTGCAAAACATTTTTAATTAGCACGTAAGCGGATTGCGTAATGTTTTACAAATAGTCGGGAATTGTTCCTTCAGAAAACCTTTACCAATTATATT
>KZ061770.1:339886-366144 GCA_002091835.1 Anopheles maculatus
CGTGTCAGGAGTTTGTGAAGTTACGATCGTGCCAAGGTAGCAAAATTTCTCCACTACCTCAAGATCGTCGCCGTCAACCAATACTCTGCTTCCGAGGTCCATAATTAAATAAGTAAAATAATTAATTGATAACTTAATCATCAAGCAATGTATATCCTGTCATGCGCTCCGGGAAATGCAAAAAAAAATGAGTCTGATATCACGTTGATGTTCAAATGTTTTTTGGACATATTTTTTATCGGACACATGTTGAAATTAAATCGTTCTTCACCTATTCCTTCACCTATGCCTTTTTAAAGGATGTACTAATTAACTGACTGTTTAATTTTCTCAAAAAAAAAATAAATCCACAACAGCTTAATCAAGCATGTCAGATGCACATTTTCCCACTCATAAAAATGAGTAAAAACTCACATCAAAATCAAGAATGCCTGTCTGTTTTATCGTACGAAGCTAAAGATGCGTACCGTAGCCTGGATCCGTTATACCCACTGGATGCTGGCAGCGACCGGACAAACTGCTCACCAACACACACGCAACACATTAGCACCGCTAAACGGTTTCTGTTGCCGTTCTGCCAGCAAGGGTGATGCATCAGACCGTTTACTGGCGTGTGAAACACGATCGTAACAAGGTAACAAAAGGACATATAAAAAGGAAACAATTGCCAAAGGCAAGCCACGCTTCAACGGCACGAGCCACCATCACCACCACTACCACCCAGCGCAGGGATGCGAGGGATGCTTGCCGAAGGTGCATGCATACATACACCGTGCAACCTTTCTGCGTGTGTGTGTGTGCCTGTATGGTGGTGGGTAATCGCGCGGTTGCGTAAAGTGTGCATTCTATGATTTTAACACCCTCCTCTACCCATCATTAGCCACCTCTTTTGGTTGTGCACATACACACACACTCAAAGCGTTGGATAGAACCTGATCCTGAACCTGAAAATCAACCCTCGTGCCAGGCGCAGCAGCGTATGGCTACTGCTAGTCTCGTCATCTCGGGTATGCACATTACCGATTCCCCCGGTTTTCCCTTTTCCTAACCCTCCTCCCCCTCTCTCCTCCTTTTCCCCTATCACCTCCCTAGCGGTTGTTCAACCCCTCTCGCCGAAAGATGCATACGAGAGTGTACGATTTATCGTCAATTGAATGGTATCCGGACCAAGCGCGGACCTTCCCTTTAAATCGCGCCGAGCATTTGTTACCTTTTTACCTTCACACAGTCACAAGCTCACCCCACGAACACCACCACCACCAACCCCGATCCGATTAACCTTTACCTTTACCTCCCACCGCCGCTTCACAGCGCCCCTGCGTTCTCCAACATTTCGGTAAACGAAAACGGATGAGATTGAGATTGCGAGTGAAAGCGTGCTTCTCTCTATCCATGTGAGTATGTGTGTGTGGGTTTATAGTTTCATTCTTGTGCAGTTTTATATCCCAAAAAGTAGGGAGATTTTTACCTTCACCGTCGTTTTTTTTTGTTTTCCCCCGATTTAGGTGCATTTACTGTTGATTTTTCCTTCTCGAGCACATCTCACCCCTTGCTAGGTGAAGCGAAAAAGTAGTTTTTTTCCCAAGTGCAGACAAAAAAAATCAACAAACTAAACACTCACTTACGGACACGCATACTAACATTCCTACCACAGGCTCTGTGCGTGTGTGTGTGTGTGCGGCGGGCCACTGGATGCACCCTGTTAACCGGTAACGGTAACAAAACGTGTCCTTTTTGTCGATGCTGATGAGGCAGAGAGGCAGTCGAGAGGGGCCGGGGAGAGGGATGAGGAAAGGGGGAACTGGGGAAACGAGCACGGCACGGTACGGTGGGAGAACAATAACCTTGCACCTCCGGCTGGAACGTGGAAGGCGCTTATCCACCCGTTTTTCGGGACAGGATAGAGAATAAATCATCGTCGATTCCTCGCAGAACGTTGTGGAATCGACGCGGTTTTTGGACCGAGGCCACACGCACCATCTTCTCATACTGATAAACCTCACCGCAACCATCCCGCCCGCTCCCTTCCCCTTCTCTCTTACTCTCTCTCTCTCACACTCTTTATCTCTACATCCCCTAAAGTACGCTAGGATGTTCAGTGTCCTTACTTGGTTCAAGTCTCGCTACGCTTGCAACGTAGAAGTGGACATTCGAACCGGGAAAACGACGATCCTGCCAACACACACACACCCATCTATTCTAATGTGCAGTTTGGCGGGGGGGGGGGACCCGATAAAATAGCTCCCGTAAATTCTTGCATCACGCAACACGAACATTGTGGATGCACCGGACCGGATGCAGATCCTACGGCCGAAGGTTGGAGAGTCGCGCACGATCTGCCCGGAAGTATTTGTTATGGACACGTTACCAATTTGTGGACGGGATGTTGCTAGTTGCATTGAAATTCAGTAACCCGGTCCTGTCACATACAATTTGTCCATCACGGGAAGGTGGCTCTCGGTTGCATCTTGATCGTCGGCGATATAACAGCTTTACCCAGCATGTGCCAGTGCCATCGGTAGGCAGAAGTCACGCATCTCGCCGGTCAACCGAACCATAATACAGCCAGGGATAAACAAACTTAAAACAAAAAAAAGAAACCAAAATAAAAGTCGCTTGCGACAGCAAGATTGTCTTGCGAAGGCGCGAATTCTTTGAGCGAAAGGACAGATGTTTCGAACGCCTACCCGAGCCCGGGAAGCAGGTTCTGCTGCAACTTCCAGCGTTCCACCTCTAGTGGCAACAGCAGCAGCAGCAGCAGCAGCAGCACCAACTAACAAACAAACACACATTTCGTTAAAGTTTATTCTTCGATTCGAGTTGCCCGCCCAAACCCTGCCGATGGCCGGTCTCGCCATCGCAGGCGCTACAAAGGCGTGCGCACATGAGTTAGTGGCAAAGTGTTTGAGAGTGCTTCATTCAATTTTCGCTTCATTTTCCCAGACCCAAAATCCTACCCTTGCCCGGTACACCACCGTTACCACCGCACGAGCGTTACTGAGTAACAACACACATGTCCGGCTGTTTTATATTGCTGAAGAAATTAATGACCACAAGAGATGAGGACCAGGGTATGCCAATTAGCACGTTCGTTCGCGCCCGGATTCTACTGCGGCAACTACTCAGGAGCATCTGTGATCGCTTGACGTAATTAGACGAGTACAAGTCTTTCCCAAATTCTACATCTTCACTGCGTAATCAATCAGTCCCTGGTGCAGGAACGTTCTGAAGGAACGTTGCTCGGGAATAAGATGTTGGAGATAGAGACTCACCAATTCTACTCGTCGATACTCTGCTCTCCATAGTGTTGTCTGTCTGGCTCTACAATCTCGAGAGCTTCTGGCCTGGCATTACTTGCTTTCCTGGACTTCTGTTTACCCGTAGCTGCGTACAGAGCGGTGGTTCGGACGAGATTTGATACCCGGTCCAAAGTGCCTATTGTTAACAAATTAATTGCCATTGCAAAAGTTTTTGTCTAGAAATATACCTAATGTCTAGTATCTCCTACCCTGTATGAGATTTTACTTAGTAGCTCCGACACCTGGACTTAAGATGCGGGGCCACTTCGACCAAATCCTATATCTTACAGTCATATAGTAGTAAATCTGCAGCTTTAGTCAGGTTCATACCATTTACAATAATTAATAAAAAAAAAAACCCACCAAATAATTGAGAAACCCTGTGCCGCTCGTTTGTCGGAAGCCATGCCAGCATAGGGTTGGGAAGATGTTGACATCATCCACCGTGTGTCGCGCCGCGAAGAAATCAACCAAGCGCACTGGTCATGGCGTGGCGACGGGCGACAACATTAACGAAAAAGAAGCCTTTGGCGGGCACTATGGGAAATGTTGCTGACCAGCATGAGCCCACCCGGGTCCCGGGTACTGCAGCCCCCATCGGCAAACCCCATCCCTTCACCTTCACCATCTGTTCCGTAACGCCGTGGCTTTACCCGAGACTGACGCAAATTAAATTCAATTAAAACTAATTTAGCGCGTTGCGATGAGATATGATGGTACGGGCGTTGACGACACACACACACACACACGCAGCACTAGCGGCGTCGGTAACGTGGCCAGCATCATAGTGAGGTCACACCCGGCCGTGGTTGTGTACGTGTGGTGCCGAAACAGACGACACATGGCCATTGGCTGATGGTAGGAGGAAGCATTTCGGATATCTGAGTCTCATCATCCACCCTCACATCATAGTTGCTGGACAAGTTTGCTCTCGACATTTTTAATGCTGGACCCGGCTGGACATCATACGGACGCCTCGGTGATGTCTTAGCTCACCCGTTTATACACACAGGTAGCGTTACTGGGTGAAGCTGGACTGATTGCCGTACGGGGCGAACAAGCACGGTAATAAAAATAAATAAAACCTTTCAACTTTCAAGATGGCGATAACTGCTTTGAATCATTGATTGTGCTCGGAAGATCGCGGTGAGTAAGCGTTTACCATCGCTTCCACTGCTGTGCTCTGTGGGACGCTGCTATCAGTAACTCGGCAGCGAAAAAAGAGGTTTCAGCCTCCACCAAACACACACACACTATCTACGGTCCAAGGCATACGGCTGGTTGCCTTCAAGGAGAGAAGAAACAGTACACATTAAAACACGCATCAGTAAGAAAAAGAAGTGCATTGGCGATAGCACAGGCCCTGTTCGGAAGCGGAGAAGCGAAAAAAAAGAACACACACACACAACAGGAGTAACCCGTGCATGGACGTCGGTCGGCCGGCTTATCAGGAAGTCGGTCGGAGTGCCGCTATGGTTGTGCGTACCCGCTTATCACACACATCCCAAACCCTGACGACTGATGCCTGACCATCGCCAGCCTCACCAGCGCTTAACAGGAACGGAAATGCGACACCGATAGGAGTCAGCCCGTTCGGTCGAAGCAGCGCAAAAAGGGCTGTGTGGGAAGGGAGCAGCGAAGAGGGAAGGAGTAGGTGGAGATTGTTGGAAACTGTGCTTCAAAAATCCGTGCATTACTACGGCAAGCTTGCAGGCTGGTACGAGCAAACTGAAAGAAGCTTACAGGGCACCATTCCAACCCGCTCTACCTCACTGGCAATAAAGGGAGTTGTTTTCAAAAAACACGCCACCGACCGCCATCATCACCAACAACAATATAGTTCTTTAATCATGTATACGTTCTCCCCCTACATCACACCACAAAGCGAAACAAATTAACTTCATTCAAAATGGAACGATTGTAACATTTTATTTAAATACACAGCGCACTGGTGCCGTGACCAGGATGTGCGGTATAACAGCTTACACCGTTTGGTTAGAATTTGCACCCGCAGAGGCGCCCAATGGCCACACACATTGGTCCGAATGAAGTTTCAACCGATCCTCTCCCTGCGCCCATCATCCCCTCTCTTGTTCAACCCTTTCTCGCTGTGCACATTTACGAAAAACGTTTTGCGCGTGTGATCGTGTCATTGCGGTCGTACAGCTATCGTACCGGATCGATTGGATGAGTGTTTGCATGCAGACAGCCAAACTCGGTGTTAGAGAACATCATTCAAAAGAAAGGGGGCGCAAAAAAAATCTATATCGCACCAACGATCACCGGCCGGACCACTTTTCAGCCTGTTGCGCGATCTCTCGCCGTCCGCCTTTTGGTGTTCAGCCAACCATCCGCACCTTGTACCGGAGTCCCTCGCGCCACCAACCGCCAATGGAGCGAATAAAACAATCCAATACCAGTTCCACCCGTGCACACGTACACATCTGTGGTGCGGTGGTTGTGCCACGGCGCGTTGAACGCACATGAACTCCACCCGTAAGGCGAATTTCCTCGCCAACAACGCCCGCGGTACGCAATGTGGGCAACGTAGCAAGTGAGACCAGGGATCGCTTGGCGTGGCTGTGTATGTGTGCGGTTGGTAAGAGTGTAGTTAGGCCAGCGGCATACACAGTCAACCGAACAACGGCCAAACGCCGGCACTGATCTGCATCCGGTATCGAGCCGACGTGTTCCACACACATATGCAGCACCCAGCAAGCAGGTCCGGATTACGCATTACTGTCGATCCCGTGTGTACCAA
Source organism: Anopheles maculatus (assembly GCA_002091835.1). NCBI lineage: Eukaryota > Metazoa > Arthropoda > Insecta > Diptera > Culicidae > Anopheles > Anopheles maculatus. The sequence goes on from KZ061770.1 coordinate 345,947, forward strand.
CCACCAAGCGAGGGTTTACCGTATGTGCCCGTGGGTCGAAACATTTGCTAGCCAAATGTAGTGTTCTCGCTATCTCTCGCCTGTCTCTCATGGCCCTTTTTTGTTGCTTCCCTGGATTCTACGAACGCTTCACCCGGTACGCTCGTCATCCAACACGGAGCGCTCGTTCTGTGTGCATTCTTTACGTTTAGGTGCGAATCGACTCCTCTATCGGCGTTTCTTCTTGTGCTACGTTGAACGATCGCTTCCGTATTGGGCTTTTGGTTCTTGGTGGTAGCCGTCTCGCTTCCCCTCTTCCGTTCACACATACACCCCCGTTTTCCACGGTGTCGAGTTCGAAGTTTGATGGAAGGGTCCCTCGGCTGGTTCGCGATCTTACCCATACGGCAGTGTACGCCCAGAACACAGCACAAGCAAGCACACACTGGAAAAGACGTGTACGGTTTATGGGTTAACTGAGGGCAAGAAACACATTCTGCACAAAGATTTATGCTTACCGAGAAGAGAGGTACGAACGAAGGAAAAGATGTTTATGCTAGCAAAGTCCCGACGCTAACGTCCCTAGAGGTATATTTGTTTACGTTAACTTTATATTAATAAAGCAACAATTAAAGCCTTTGGCGAACTCCGGTCTCAACGATGTATAGATCTTTTAGACTAATGTCCTACAGTAGGTGGTACACAATTGGTGCGAATTCTCCAGGACTTCTTAAATTCTTGTGTGGTCGAGGCAGTAGCGACGCTAGACTTCCCTGGACGGGTGTATTCAAGTCACGAAAGCCATTTTGAGGTTATAGAGTCTAAAAACAGGAAGAATAGAAATGAAACAGATTATTGGATCGGGATTATGATGCTTTAAAGTTCAATAAAAACAACTTCTGTCATTAGCATTCATTCATAATGTTCATTAGCATTAGAATGTTTTGAAGATTATCAATCTCGTTCCGGGCCGTGTCGTGAATCATTTACGATGACACTTCAAATCTTGTGAAAGGTATAGGAAGGTAACACAAGGTGGCGATAGCAGTTCGTCACAGGCGCGATAAGAAATCTCAAGCTAGAAGGTTGCATCTGTCCGCGTTCGTAAGCTGCATGTGGATAAGCTCTTATCGGGAGGAGAGAGGAAAAAAAAAACTCCGCGCTGTCATCTTCTCCGCCATCTTCTTGAGGTAAGCGATAATGTTGTTGTTGTTTCAGTGCTGCAAGAATTTCTGAGGAATGCTCTTACGTCTCTAGGTGGTAAGCGATAAGGAAGAGCGATAACGAACGAATGATTAGAAATCATTTACCAGCTTCCATGATTCATTATGCGCCATTTTGGAAAGGTGAGCCTACAAATGCTGGGTATGGTGTGATTGTTGATTATAGTTTGGTTGAAACATTTACATCATAGAGTTATAAGCTTGATCCTCTTACTCATTTAAAACACCGAACACAGATGTACCAACCATGATCAAAGTGACAGCAACGATGTAAACAAAAGACATGCCAGTAGTAAATAGTACATTTTGCATGATTTATTTTGCTAATCACACTCTGCTCTCTCATTCTCACACACTCCCCAGACCCGAAGATACTATTGACGGTGCAAAATTTTACTTCACCATTACGCACACATGAATAATAAACAGCAAAAAGGATGGTTCACTGCCTCCCTTTCTACATTCGTGCCTCGATCTCATACTCGAACACACACACACACACACATACATCCGCAACGCAAACAACGGTTCGGTCAGTTTTCGGTCCGGTTAAAATAATAATCAAACTTCCGATACTGTAACGCAAAAACACGCGCACACTCGCAACACAATTAGCGCTACTAGCGTAATGTGCCACGTTAATAATATTTTCATTTACCACTTGCACGACCGCGCTCGCCTGTCGTATGTCGTATGATGTAGGCTTATTTCTTTGAAACTGACCCCATTTTGTGTTCACCTTTGGCTACGGGCACACACGGCGTCCATTTTGTTCTTATTTCTTGTGGCGTCTAGGCATAAGAAGAGAGAAACTGGGACCGTAAAAACAAGGAGTTGGGGTTTTAATGACAATAGCGTGTCCTGTAAAACTCATCAACAACAACAAAAAGCTCCAAAATTGTAACAACACGTGGAAGAATTAACCGGAGTACGTCAGTATGGAAAGCGGTTGGCGTCGACTAGACGAGTTCCGAAGAAGCTTCCGAATTTTGGACCGAAAACGTAAATCCAATAAAAGAATCGCACCAAAGAGAAGAAGCATGTATGCAGCAAAAAAAGACAACACGTACCAAACCCGCGGAACACACATCTTACAGGGTTGCCAAGTTTAATTAGTAAAGTTCGAACCCCTTCTGGACACTGGATAGTGTGGCTGATTAGTTTATAGCTGGTTTGAGTTGGTATATTTTATTCGTTGCTTCTTGTGACCTCTAGACTAGACTAAAACTAGACAGAATTGCGTCAGTATTTGCATTATTGAAGCACCACAGTTTGGGAATGTTTCAAGTTGTTGTCAAGATCATCTTGAGCGGAGTCCAGAAATTCAGGCGACAGAGTCCAGGATCCGTTTAGGGGGCGGCCCGGTGGTAGATGTGGTAGAGAAAACTACCAATTTATCTCGGAAATCCTTAAAATTACTTGAAATCAATCCAAATTCTTCGCCACTATGTTACCAATGTTTTATAAACAAACCAGATTAGTGGCTACACAACACCATAATATCAAAAACATGTTGTACCAGGGTCCAGCATTCTAGTACGCACAATACTAACTCATCTCGAAATCCCTGCATCGTTGTATTTCTTGTGCATCATTTTTTTTTTTACTGTTTCTCTTATCCCTCGCTTGCATCTCTCAGGATCATTGATGGACACATTCGGACTCGTCTACCGTTTCACCCACACCACGCACGATGGCACTCTCGTCCTCACATCTTTCGCCCTGCACGCACACACACACACACGCATGTTCGCCTTTTTAACTTAACTTTTTCCTCGTGAAGTGAGGTTGTGTAAAATGTGCGTGCGTGCGTGTGTGTGTGTGTCTTGAGAAGAGGAAAAGGGGTGAGAATAAGAAATGGTGGGTGTGGAAAACGTTCCCTGTCCATATATCTTTCCCTTTGCTTATTATCGGTCACTCACCGGGCTTTCGGAACGTTCTGGAGGGCAGCCGGCTGGAGTTGACAGGACCGAAGTACAGGAAGCTGCAAAAACTGCGCCGAGATCGCAAGCTCTTCCCGCGGCTGGTCCGGATTATCAAGATGATCGTGTTTTCTTTGTTGTTTTTGTTCGCCCTTCCCATCCCGCATTCCTCGATCTTCGTGAGTTTTTGCACCGTTGTCGCTTAGGTCGGGCCGGCACTCACGGTGTGTTCATTCATCGCGTTCATCGTGTACACGGAGATTCATCCGTCGTTGGTTCGACCCTGCCGTACACAATACGGTACGCCGTCTTTCTGCTCGCTCTGGCGCATGCAACCGCAGTGCCAAGTGCGCCGTCGAACCACGGGCAAAAAGGGGAAAAAGGACACTCACGTCAGTGTGAGCGACAGAGAGAGAGAGAGAGGACGAGAGAGCGAGAGCGAGAATCGGGCGCACACCGAACACATCGGGCGAAAGCGGGCCCATGGGCGCACCGGAGCGCGTTGCATGCAACTGCTGCTAGTCTTGCTGAAGAGTTCGTAGTGTAAACATGTGCCAGCGGACGTCGACGCTTACCGACGACGCTTAAAAACGACGCAAACGACGGCAACGACGGGTGTTTTTTTGGTTCCTTTGTGTGTGTGCCACACACACACACACACACACATACAACAACAAAAATCGGTTAGTGTGAGAAAAGAGAAAAAAACGAACGGGCGTGCAGAAGCCCCTAGTAATACCCACGATCAAACATACTCCTGATCTTGGTTGTGTTGGGCTCGTGTCGTGTAGTGTGCCGTGAAAGAGTTGCGAAGCAACCAGGAACTTACCACAAGAATGTGCCCAAAGTGAATCATCTTCTGGATGTCGCGCGTTTTCAAACCGAAATCAAACAACCACCATCAACCAAACGGTCGGTGCTGTCGTGGCCGGACAGACAGACGACTTCATCTTCTGGCAGAGCGCCGTCTGGTGTTTCCACAACGAGAAAAGACTTCAAACGTGCGAAGTGTTACGAGAAAGACCCACCAAAACTTCATCATTCTTTTATCCAGCTGTCCCATTAACATTTTCCTACCAACTGCCTAACCGATATCGTTTCCATCTGCAATCAAAAATCACGTCTTTAGGGAAGCAATCCCTCAAGACTGTTGGGCAGTGGGCGAACAAGTGCGTTACTGTTAGGAATGCTTCCAAAAAAACATACAAGACAACATGTCATCTAGAGAACGAACGTCATTCTAGGCTATCTGCTTTTCGATCAGTCGCTAGTTGCAGCTTCATTTAAACAATTTTACTCATTCCTCATCTCAATTTCCTTTTTGCTCCATTGCGTTTTTTTTCCACAGTGATCTAGTAGTGCAAACAGAAAAGCAAAGTGTTCCAGTGTGCGATTTTACAGCGAAGCACGAGTGCATACACCATAGTTTAGTGTGGCCGTAGTTAACCAAAACTTACCGCGTGTCCAGCGTGAAGATGTCTGTGACATCCGCTCACGCCTAAATGTGTCCGTTCCGTGCACTACCGGTGCGACAATAAAAACGGTCAGGTGTGCCAGCGCGCGCGCGTGTGTGTGTGAGAGAGGGGTTTTTTTTTTGGTTCATTCTTCAGCCAGACAGGGACACCACCACCGCGGAATGTGCGGCCGGCAACAATCGGTACCGTGCCGTACCGTGTGTGTGTGGTGCGTGGTGTACGCACACCCTGTCCACCATTTGCCGCACACCGCACACCGGTGAACCGTGTCTTCTATCAACGGGTGACGGGTGAATGTAAAGCAGCGGGGGGAGGGATCACCACTACCAGCCTACCACCTACCACTGTACCATTCCCAATCCCGGATCCGGACCCCAACCAAAAGAAGCGAACCAGCAGGAGCCGACACTGCGCGAAAAAAAAAACAAAAAAACGAAAAACAGCCACCAATCAAACCGATTTGTCAGCACAAAAAAAAAACCAAAACCCGAGCAAAAGCAACACGCGTGAAGAAAAGTTAATCGAGTTTTCGGAAAGTTCGTGGTGTATTGTGTTGTTTAGTTTTTTTTCACCCCCCCCTCCGGGGGGAAGGGTTTCTGCGTGTACGTATCAGTGGAGGCGCATGGTCATTGAAAGTGTTTGTTCTTAAATTATTATTTAAAAAAGAAAGGAAGGAAGAAAACAAGTGATCGAACGCTGTGCATCGTGCGTGCGTGTGTGCGTTTGTGTGTGTGCTGTGTGGGTGGAGTAGCTCTTCAATCAGGCAGACAGAGAAACAGCGCGATAGCGAACGTGCGTGGACGAGCCGACGACCTGCGACGCCCATTTACTCCAAATCGCAATCAATGGTGTCCTGCAGCGTTGCTGTGTCGACGTACTACAACGCGGAAGGAAGTATCATGCCCTCTTCGACCAAGTTTTCCCTGCAATGTAAGTGTGTCCACTGTCCAGTGCAAGACAGCTTTATCAATTACCTGTGCGTGTGTGTGTGTGTGTATCTCAGCAAAACAAAAAAAAAGCAAAATGGAGGACACCGTACAAGATCGACTGGAGATGATCTCCCGAACAGCAAGCAACCCAATCCGATGCTTATGTACAGCCAAACCTAACTCCCGGTGGTCACGAATACACGCGTCAAACCCGAACGACCCGAATGAGAGCCAACACCTTCCCCGTTTTGTGTGTGTGTGTGTGTGTGTGTGTGTGTTTTTTCTTTGGGTGACGCTCTCTTACCTCTTACCTACCTCTTTTTCCCGCACGTTGATTTATCTTCTGCGAATGGCCGTGTCTGTTTCGAGTCACCTTCAGCGCATCGCAGGATGCACAGTCACACCTTGCTGTATCCTTCCACACAGTAGGACCTTCTCGCTCTTGAGCACCGCTCGGACTCCTCCCATCGCGTATGTGTGTGCCACTGAAATGGTTCCTGTACTGCTGTGCGCACACCTTGCACTTACCAGGGTTTATTTGTTTCTTTCCTGTTTTCGCGATAAGATATTTCCCGTTCCCGGTTTCTGAAGCGCGATATATGAGCTATTTGAAGATGTTGTATTGCACGTTCGGTAAAAATATTTTCCGTGTGGCTCTATCGGGCTGTGATAGGAGTGGAATGCACTTGTAGCTCGTTCCGACGAACCTAACAGGTAGGGCTGCATCGTATCGGTTTCAGTGCAAGTGATGACTCGCCCAATATAGTAAGAGCGGCAAGCTTGAACAGGATCCGATCACATCTAACGATATCTCTAGTGGTGTCCGATACACAGTATGTGATCAACGGATGCGATCTTTCCCTGCTCGATTGTGTGTATGTGTGTGTGTGTTGTGGGAGATTAGAACGAAGAATAACTTACAAAGCCATTCAACCGCATCTCGCATACCCTAAACCAGCTGCTATTTCGCAACTAATTGCCATCTAGGTTTGCCTGTGTCTAGACAAAACGCCGCACCAGCATGCGGAAGCATCAAGTCAGCCCCTGTTCCTTCCAGCCGTTATTTTGCGATTCCAATGCCCGATGCAAACAATCAACAAAACGTGCTAGAGCACCAAAACACCACCGGCACACTGGTGCGCTCCAATGTAATAGCAAAATGTGATGAAGCGTCGCCTCTTCCCAGCTGCTGCTCGCTCCCTTACCGGGTGCAGCACGGGCACGCTGACGCGTTACTTGCGTCAACGAAGTAACGCAAGCCGATCACAACCCTCCCACACATACGCGCGCGTACGGGTGATCCTGCTGGAAATCCCCAAACGTGTGTCGCCTATCGGCAAAGGTTTTGTGCGCTCGGAAATTAGACTTCCGCTTGTGCTAACCGCAATCACCGGATCGCGGTATGTGTGTGTGTGTGTGGAACGCGTTATCAAGCAGTGTAATATGTTCCCACTGTAGTGACGATCGGCGGTGGCCTTACTTACTGTGTTACTGGCAACGGCAAGAAGAAGAGCATTTAAAACACACAGTGTCGTACACTGTTCTGCAAGATCATCGTACCGAGCGTGCGATAAAGCCACACACACACACACACAACTAGTGCGCCGTGCTTGCCTCGTACCGAGTGCTGTGAACGTTCAATTATCAGGTCCCAGGAGGCATTGATGTATTTCGCCCCCGGGCGAAAGGGTACCGAAAATGAAGTACTAGGTACGCGAGCGGACATACCTAGTGGCCTTCGGTGCTGCACATACACGCCACAATCTAGATGTGCCTGCTGTGTATGGGAGGCGGACTGCGGACCGTGATAATGGTGGTTCCCGCATCCAGCATCCTCCGCAGACCATCCAGCCTGGGGGTTTAGTGATAATAGTGAAGTGTGGCCTGCGCTATGGCCCGCGATAGTGTGTGGCGTGGTTTAAGAATTTATTGACGGAAATTCTGGTGAAACCGTTAACAACCTTCTCTGTGTGGTCGCGTGTGGACGGGGTACACTTCCGAACCCGACAGGTTGTTCCGCGTTTGATTTGCTAGATGCGGTAAGATGCCCGTTCCGTGTACCGTGTTGTGCGGTGTTTGCTGCCCGGAAGCGTGTTATCTGCTGTCGGTAAGGCAGGACGGAATGACACGTACTCCGATGTGGGCAGTGGTCTAGAGATTCGTCACACAACCGCCGGGCTGTTTTAGAGATATGCCACCTTCGCAGTAACCCTTCTCGCTCAAGTAAATTCACTTTGAAGTTTCCGATCAAGATTGGCAGATAAGTTAGGGTAGGCGTCTCGACACCTCAGTGGAAAGTTTGATCAATAGGCATCATTCGAACGCTTATCTCCTGTAGAATTCCAATTGCTAAAAATTTATATAAACCCATGTTCGATTTCATTCTCTAGTAATCCGCTCAGAGCATCAAGCCCATTTAGGAATCTATGTTCTACAAGAAGTTCCAACGTTTTGGGTGAATTTTGCTCGTGCCTTGAAGAAGAACTGTGAATGAGTAACAGTGACTAATTGTCTACCAATATACTTCAATGTGCAATTCCTCACAGAGTTCAAGTGGTCTTATTTGGATTATTTTGAATATGATGTGATTACTTCAAGTTTTTTTTTTTCAAATAAACGAAAGAATAACTCCACGAACATCATGATATCAGTATCTCGCAGTGTTCTAGAGTGACAGTCACTCGAAGTTGGTTGTTCTACAATTTCTGTAATAAATCCTTCGAGAAATTACTTCCAGTAATACTGATCCTTCAATACGCATGAGATGCGAAAGGTAGTGACTAGCCTTCTCTCAAATTCATGTCCTTGGTATGTCTTACACTTGCTTTATACCTCAGCACCCAACTTATTACCACCACAACACCCTTCCAACAATAATGCGAGCTAAGTACAGGCAAAATGGTGATCCCCTGTGCAGCGATTATGGTTTTCCGTTCGAGCGTCAGCCATTGGTCGGACCGCAGCCTACACGCGTCTACAGCGTTGCCACCGCAATTCATCGGGCAGGTGCAAACAAACAACCCCTTATCACCGATCTGCCCACTCCAAAGAAGCAAACGAACTCCCTGCTCCCCCCAAAAAAAAAAACGACCAAAAGGGCGGGTTCGGCCGGTAGCGTGTAGCTATAGCTGTGCGCGTGTCTCACCTTTTTCACGGACGTCCGGTGACGGTCAACGTAGCTGATCTAAATCGCTATATATAGAGTAAGGGATAACGTGTTCGGTTCGTGCACTGGCGCTTCGCTCGACCGTTTTCGATCCGTGTGTGTGTGTGTCGGGCTTTTCTCGTTGCGGGCAACTACTTTAGACTACTTTTGTTTTGTTCATTTAGTTGAAACTCAATTCGCTAAAATTTTTTTTCTTTATTTCTCTCTTGTTTCAATTTTGCAGTTCCTTCCTTGCCATCCGGATTACCGAAGGACAGTGAAAACGATGCACTAGCGGACGGCGATTGCTGCGTTCAGTGCTCTCAGTGCCACCAGACGGTTCAGGGAATCGAGGTAAGTCCAAAGCTCAATATCCACACATTCAACCTTAGCAAAACAGATTGAGTCAGAGGTTTTTTTTCTTTTTGCTGAATCTACTACTTTGCTGAGAAGATAGGTTCAACTTCCCCGGTCAATTTCATGTCCGGCCAAGTGTTCCGATTCAGACATTCACAGCGTTCAGAAAGAAAATGAAAAGGGATCCGTACTCCGGTGGATTCCAATGACCCAGAACATCACCATCCACGATGGTTGGGATGGTTTTCCAAAATACTTTTCAATGCACACGCGGAGTTGATCGATTGGTGCTATTTTTCGATTTTTTCGATGCTACATACACCCATTTTTAACTACACTCGACCTCGGGCCACTCTCGCGTTACGCACGCTCTACACGTTCGAAACTCGTTTCGGTGGCGTGGACCCCACTGTTGTCGTCCAGCTCGTCTGCCCGCTCGGCGGGAGAACCACCGGGGATTGTGCGAGGGCGGGCCTGTGCGGTTGAAAAAATAAATTTAGTCCAGGTTGTTTTTAGTAGTTTTTTGCCTTCCATTTTCTTATCTTTAATGGCAGTTTTGCTGCACCGTACCGGCACGCTCTCGGGAAAATCCGTGGGGAAAAATCTTAGAACCAGGCACCATCGGAGCGAACCGCGCTGTACGTCAATGCCGTACCGGGGCCGGTGACTATTTTTAGCTGGAACTTTTATTATTGCTGCCCCGAATCCAGAAGCGCACTGATAAAGCGGATATTTTATTAAAAACAGCACTAGATAAGCAACACATTTCGGCCGCTTTGGAGCCAATTAAATGGCGGTGGATTCAACAATGGCGGTTCCTTGGTCTATACTGAAGTACAAGACACGTTAAACTTCAGCACTAGTAACTGCATTGTGTGAAACAAGCAAGCAAGAAAAAGTTTGCCTGTCAGTGAGCTGAAGACTGTTTATGAGCAGGTTTTGCCGATCAATGCTATGAGGATCAATAGTTCTGGGACATTTCCAACAGTTGCAGGGTACAATTTTGACGTACCTTTTGCAGCTTGAAAACCAGATGGAGCGGGCACTGCTCCGAAAACAAATCGTTCCAAAAGCGTACGCACAGTGCGCGGAAGTAAAATTGGTTTCAATGCAGAAGCAAAAGAACAACAATAACCTCCAAATGGCTCAGCGTCATCTAATTCCACCAAATCTACCCAGTGTTGCGTATGCGAGTCACTGGGAGAGACATTTTTTTGTTTCCACCAAATTTTGCGTACATGCATGCTTCGTGTTTATTTTGAGATTTGATTTGCCATAAAAGAAGCCTCACCAAATCCAAATCCTGCCAAACATCCAACGCAAACTGGGGCACCCAGCTTCCTTCGGTACGCCTTTTTTTTTTTCGAAATTGAGAACACAGTAGTAAGCAGTAGCAGGGAGAGCAGTAGCAGCAGTAGCAGCAAAAAGAATAATAAAATCTAGTCTCAATAAACAATTTACAATTGTCGTTTGTCGACTGTAAGCACACAGACGACCGAAACCGGGTAGGGTACCAGTACGGTAGAATGATTAAATGCGAGGAAAATACAGCAGACGCACACTCTCGGGAAGGTAGGGCCGTTTGGATGATAAGCGCCCAGAAAGCGGAGCATCATCATTCACGGTATCAACAACATGTCGTTTGAATGAAGGCTTGCGAAGGTTTTCCTGCCATTTTAGCGGACCGTACACAGCCACAAATAGGTGAAGGAGAAAGAAGGTAACGAAGGGACGTGTGTGAGTGGATAAATGATTGAGTCGGCCTAGAAAGCTTGGCAATCGAAGCGTGAGTTGTGTGTCTGTTGCCCCCGAGGCTCGGACGTGCCAGATCATGACAGGTTTCGACGGGCAGATTAAACCTAGGCGCAGGTTGACGTTTAAACCAAGTAGACAAACAAAAAACAATCAGCGATTGATAACATCCTAGCTTCTTTGCACCGTACACACCGCAAAAAGGGAGTTAGGCGGGGGTTTCGAGGTAGAACGGGTGAAGGATGAACGTCAAGCCTTACGTCAAGGATCACGCATTCGCACAAGAAATCGCTCTTAGCTCGGTAAGCGAATTTAAGTAGAGATTTGCGTGTATGCGTTGTGTGTTGCCTCGACCTCCATCCATGCCCCGTGTGCGTGTGTGTGTGTATGTGTGTGACGTTACTACGATGCCGCGGGAATGGTGGCAAGCGAAACGAGAGCAATTGATTGCAATTGATGACAGCACGGGACATCAACACACGGGTCCCAGTGAAGCATCGCCGCCAGCAAGTAAATCGAAACTGCCCGAGTTAGTAAACATTGCAAACAAAATGAGACTGGTTCGTTGATGGTGCGTGTGTTAGGTAGTAGCTAAGCTAGGCTTGGCTCTGCCGCCATCACTGGACGACAGTTTGACGATTCTGTGCGGTGAATAGTCACGTACTTAGTTACCATTTTAAACTGACAAGGTAGAAACAGTTTTTGTTACTGTACTTCTGAATATGGAAGTTCATCTATAGTCACATTCTGTCAGCTGTCAGTATGCTATAATACTCATTATAAGGTGCCCAATCTCGATTGTCTACTGTGACATTTTATAGCTACAAACTAGTGGAAGGTGTTTTTGAACCGTTCGCTAATTGCTAAGTAAAGTTGCCAGGTTGCCTCTAATACTCTAATACTCTTGATTGTAACGACAGTCGTGTCAGATAACATTCCGGTGAACTAGCTGGCACACATTGTTTACTACTATTGTACGAAGATAGTATTACGTCATTCTCTAACACTACCATCCAGATCTACCTTTGTAACTGCATGCAGCTAGTAGCTGGATAGCGCGTCACCCACATCAGCAAACCAGTGCCAACGTGATTCATAGCCGATCAAACGAAACCTATCGTACCGAGCGCACTATTTTGATAGAAAAAGAAACCCATGAGTCATAGCATGCCTCATGACTAATGTGCACTTTAGCAACAATAACGCTACCCAATCTGCGGCTTGCTCGGATGCGCCAGATCACCTCCATTACGAACGACACCATGTAACGCACGATTCCACTTTGCTTCTGTTCCAGGCGCTGAAAGAACACATTCAGCTTAATCATAGCAGTAGTCCGGACGGCCCGAGGGCACAGTTCTCGACCGATACAGCGGAACCGGACGGTGACGACGACGAAGAAGACGACGACCAGGACGACAACATCATGGCGGAGGAGGACGAACATCACGTCGATCCGGATGCAGCCTCACCGCCACCCGCCGCTCCCCCAGAGCCACCGGTGACCAGTGCGGTCGGTAGCCGTGCCAGCGGTGATCTGATCGGCAGCCGTCTGCAAGCGAAATGCGTCAGCCTGCTACAGCTCCAGCAGCAAAAGCAACATCAAGCCACGGTAAAGGCGCTGGACGACGAGCCGGATGATGATGACGACCCGGAGGTACCGTCCGGTACGAGTCCGCGGGATCTACTTATGGCGGGTTTGGCACCGCAAACCGTACCGGCCAATCTGCCGTACGGTCCACGTTCCATGGTGATTAGTCCGGCCCAGGACGGTAGCAGTAATTCCAGCAGCGGTCCCAGCTTACCGACCGGCGGCACTGTAAAGGACACTGATCTAGCGGTGTACGACTGTGCCCAGTGTCCGACCACATTCACCAGCCGGGATCAGCTGGAACGGCACGAGCTGCATCATCCACCATCGGCCGATGCGGTAAGTAGCGATCTGTTGATGGGTCTCTAAAATTAAACGAACCTGATAGGGGTGTGTTGCAGCCATCAAAACCAACCGACCAACTCTCCAAACACACACACACACACACACGCGTTCAGGTCTATTGCCTTACCTGCGCTAGATGTGGATGTGCTTAAGATACGATTCAGATGTACATCTATAGCGAGTCACTAGCGAGCGCTAGCTATAACTTCTCATAATGAACCGAATTGGGGCGGATTAATGGCACATATCTTCTACGTATATCGAATGAATTTCTTTTTGTCCATAGTCGCTTCCCCTCCGTTCCAACGTCGTTGCCATTCCACCTGTGACCCTGTGGGGTGCGGGTGTTCTCAACCGAACAGAAGCGGGCCCAATACTAAAACCCTCGCCTCGGCGTAGTAGCTGCTGCTCATCTGCTACACAAAGAATGCTCGCACAGGGGCATTTTTAAATTATCACGTTAGCTGACTGCTGCAAAAGCACGCCACTTCCACACATTCCACGGCGATGGCAAACCGGTGGCGGGGCAACGCTTGAACGCTCGAAGGTTACGGGCGATCGAAGTCTCGGTTCCTCGGTAGTCTCAACGAGCACTTCACAAATGCTGCCGCCACCAGCACCGCACAATCGTTTTGATTTTCCACCACATTACATCAGGTCCACTCGACTCATCGTGATTCGTGATTCACTGCTCCCCGCCAGCAACCTTCGCCAGGTCGTCCAATATCCCCGCAGTCCCCTTGCGTCCCGTCGCTGCTGCTATCACCTTACACACCAGCGTACGGCGCAGAGGGCACCCTTCCAGCCTTCGCGGCAGCGTGCTTCGGTCGCACCAACCGCAAACCGTGACTGAGCAGAGCGTTGGGGTTTTCTTTGTCCTGGTCCCCTTTCTTGGTGCCGTCGTACCGAGTCCCACCCTACCGTGCCACACCCGCCGTAGTATGGGTGGCAGAGAAAGAGATGCGTTCTTAAGCATCGATTGTGCCACAGCACAACGGAGACATCTCCCTTTGCTCAGGGGTTTTTGTTTGCTATTTTCCTATCCGATGTTCTTGCTAGTTACAACTGCACACCGGGGATGGAGATGGAACCGCTTGCAATATGGAATTGATTTGATTTGAATTTTACAACATGGACAAGATCTCCAACGCTGTTTACCTGTGTTAAAGTTAAACGCAAAATGAACTTCCCCCAAACAGCAAACCAAACAAAAACAAAACACAAAGCAACCCGTCACAATGACAGAAGCAACAAACAATACAGCGAACACGCATCCAAACACCCGAAGAAGGAAGAAACACGTCCCGGTAACTCGATCGAAATCCCGTTCCTGCGACGCTGCTGACAGGCCACCGAAAAACGCCCGGTGCAATTATACCTCTATGCCCGGTCCTTGTGCGTACGTATGCCTCCCGAACCGCGTTCGACAGTGGCTCGGAACGGTTTTTATTTTTAAACCATTTTGGTTTTTTGGTCGTTCGGTCTCGCGTACGGCGTATTCTCTTTCGGGTGCTGTCTACCCGGTAACCACTGCCCACCTTCAACACCACCACCCAGCCACTATACAAATGTGGCCATGTGTCCTCCAAAAATGGAAAAACGTGAACATCTGCTTTCCCCGTCCGCCACGCACCGCCTGCTACGCATCCTGCCCGCTCGGCCGACTGTGAACACCCGTCCGCATTCTTATTGTTTTTCCCCCTTCTTTCGATCGTGCGGCGTGCGGTGTGCGTACGGTTTTCCCCCGGGAGGAACCGGTGTTTTTCCTTACCTACCAAGACGATCGACGGCGTTACTGGCACTAAAGGCGAGCGCCTTTCACGACCGTGTGACGAAATGACATCCCCAGACACGCCACTCGTACACCGTTCGCCAAATTTCAATTAAGCGTTTGTTGCTCCGCTCACTGTCGCTCTCCATCTCATTCACGCTGATAACAGCAGCCGAGTGCAAACAGTTCGGTTTTCACAAATCGTTCAGTTTAGAACAAAACAATTAATCTTGGCGACGTTCCTACGTGTTTTTGGTCTTGATCGTTTGCTTCAAAAATACCAATCAACTATTTTAACCAGGTTAAAACCAAAAACAAATCCCGATACACTTGCTCGTTTGACAGTTTGTGTCCAGCTCGCTGGAAGTGACAACAAAAACCCGTTAAGAAGTTCAACGGCTTGTCAAAAACCGCGAGAGCCACCGTGGGCCTCCAAGAAAGAAGTATAGCTTACTTACTTACTTACTTATCAGGCGCTACAACCGCTTCGCGGTCTTGGCCTGCTGCAACAATCCTCGATACAGCTCACGGTCTAGCGCCGTCGTCTGCCAATCCATTATCCCGGCCGTTCTGGCGGATGCATCGACGCCATCACTCAGCTTGTGGTCGGCCTAAAAGGACTTTACGGGCTGGGTCGTCCGGTGCCATTCTCATGACATGACCAGCCCACCGAAGCCTGGCGAACCTAATTCGCTGCACGATGGTGACATCACCGTACAGCTCATAGAGCTCGTCATTGTAGCGGCTCCTCCATTGTCCTTCCACACATATGGGGCCAAAAATCCTTCTGAGCATATTCCTCTCGAACGGAGCTAAGAGGGTTTCGTCAGTTTTGGACAGAGTTCATGTCTCAGAGGCGTATGCGAGTACTGGGACTATACAGGTTTTGTACAGTCCCAGCTTCGTCCGTCGCGACAGGTATTTTGAGTGGAGAAGTTTCCTCAGGCTGTAGTATGGCCGGTTGGCAGCCTGCACCCTTGCGCATGCTGACTTTTGACTCCATTTAGATGCAGTTTTGGACAACTTCGAAGGTGCGATCACCTATCTGTACATCACCCCTGCGTAAATCAGTGTTAACAGGGCCGCTGGTGGTGCCACCATCATTTTGGTTTTTGCCTCGTTGATCTCCAACCCGAGGTTTAGTGCCGCATGCTCGATCCTTTGGTAAGCTTCTGCTACATAGGATGAGGTTCTCCTATGACCAATGACGTCTATGTCATCAGCGTATGCCAAGATCTGGAGTGACTTATAGAAGATGGTCCCCGAAATTTCCACCTCCGAGTCTCGGATGGCCCTCTCAAGCGCCAGATTGTATAGGAGGCAAGCAAGCCCGTCTCCTTGGCGCAGACCCGGTGGTAGCAAAGGGACCTGAGAGTTTTCCATCCACCTTAACCTGGCATGTGATGGTAAGCTTGGCCGGGATTCCAAATGAGCTCATTGCGTCGTATAGTTTTACCCTGGCTATGCTATCGTATGCGGCTTTAAAATCAATAAAGAGATGGTAGGAATGTAGCTGCTTTCCGCCATCTTCTCCAAGATTTGCCACTTGGTGAATATCTGGTCAGTGGTTGATTTTCCGTTTCGGAATCCTCTTTGATAGTTTCCAAACTATGCAGTATAGCACATCACCCATATTCTGATAGGCAGAAGCTATAGAAAACACACGAAATCGAACCATCATTTTTAGAATTCAAATCACTTTGTTTAGATCTTTGTAACTTCATCCCATTGTTCCCAAACAGGTCCAAGACCTTTCTTCAAGATATTGTTTTCTATGGACATTAACTACCTGTTCGAAATAACATGGTATCGATGTATTTCCATTAGCATCGTTACTCTAATTTGGAGTTCTTATTCGTCAATAGACTGCCGATATTAATACTTACTAGTTCCGTACATTACATTGTTCCTTAGGCACTACAACTTGGAAAGGTCTTGGTCTGTCATTTCTAGTTTACTTTAACTTCATTATACCTGTAGCTGATAGTCAGTCCTGAGTACGCGAAAGCAATCATTACGGCCTTCGATATCCGGTCCTGCCGCTTATGCCTGTATCAACTAATCACCGCCAACATTTAATATTAGGTTCTTGAAATATGTCAGCAACAAAAACACAAATTTCAGACCTTTGAATCCGAATCCGAATAGGTGTTAGGAATCCTTCAAAATTATATTTACTATAGTCAACTATTTCATTACCTTTTATACTTTACTAAGCCGCGGTAGTCACACAAAGTAATCCATATAAAATCCCATTCAGATCGTCGCTCGTACACAGGATTGACTATCCAGGTACGGCAGCCAGAGATTGCAGGTGAAGAGCAATAGAAGCTGAAAAAGACAAATCGTTTTTCTGCTAATGTTAGCGTTAGTGAAGTCAACTTAATTAAGTATGACTGTAATCCATCGTTTCAAAATCTTGTGTTTCCAAAACAAAATAGATTTCGTATGATGCTGTGTTACGATCTTTACTGTCCACTTTAGCCCCTAATGCCGATCTATCTTTCATTCCTTTTCTTAATTAATCAATACATTATTGAATGACCGTTGAAAACAAAAAGCATTTTTATACCGACAGTTGTTCGAAAAGGCCCACTGTGTAATGGTAAGAGCAACGTTTTCATTTACGACGAACAGGGTCATTCGGTTTATTTATCATTCTCATGCACCACCGCAGCACCGGAGTATATGATGAAAAATGACATATCCCGTTGCGTGTGACACCCGCATTTAACCCGGCTTTAAGCACCGTTCTTCCCTTGCTTCCGAATTCTTACTCTTCCGTTAGATGCTTCTTTCGCTAACCCATCCCAAACTAATCCCAAAACAACAACACAAAAAACCGAACGAACGTCTCTCACACTAGTCGAACGTCGGGACTCGTCTAAAACAAACGAAACCGGCGAGACGGTGTTGTGCGATCAAAATCGCACCTATCGTATATACACCGGTGTCAGAGCTGAAAACGGAATGGAGGGAAAAGATGTTACACCTTTTCCCACACCACACACACTTCCTTCCGTAATCGGATGCTACGGTAACGCGTGCGACAACGCTAAACAGCGCCAAAACAAACACGGAAAAGAAGCCGATGTTGCATTTTCAATCACACACACACACACATACAGCAAGCCGGAAACGCAGTG
The DNA here is from genome assembly GCA_002091835.1 of Anopheles maculatus. Classification (NCBI taxonomy): domain Eukaryota; kingdom Metazoa; phylum Arthropoda; class Insecta; order Diptera; family Culicidae; genus Anopheles; species Anopheles maculatus. Next base: position 363,582 of record KZ061770.1, read on the forward strand.
AGCAAGGTTTTGTTGTAGCGATGCTATGCGCCTAACCGGGATGATATTTTTACCTTTCCGTGTTACAGCCTCACCAAGAAATGGCTACAATACGTATATTTTACACATCTTCATTACGCGGTCGCTTCCAACAGCAACGGTTCCTCGCTCGCAGTGAAGTGGAGACACTAATTTTGGGATCAATCCCGCTGGTCCACTGTCGTCGTTCGTCGACGGTTGCACTTTTGCGTTTGTTTGATTGACTACAAATTTGTTTACCAGTAACTGGTACGATAACGAGCGATCGATTTGTTACTTGGGAAGGCTTAACCCTTGAGCGCCATGACATTAGGTTAGGTAACGTGTTCGTATGTACTACGACTATTACTCTGGGCGCTGGGAAGTTCTATTTATTCTCTGTTGTCTCCTGCTTGATACATTGTATTTTATCTACCGATTCGTCGGATTACTAATGGCCATGCTACTACTATTTCATTCCCTCTGTTTGTCAACTACTGCAATTGCCAACATTGCATTAATGTCATGCTATAATTTTTCTTTATCCTCCTCTTTCCTCTTCCATTTTCTTGGTTTCTTTTCGCTCCTAGCAGAGCTGCAAGGTGTGTCACAAACCGTTCGCCAACGTTTACCGACTCCAGCGCCACATGATCTCCCACGACGAATCGTTGCAACGGCGCAAGTTCAAATGCAACGAATGTGATAAAGCGTTCAAATTCAAGCACCATCTTAAGGAGCACAAGCGTATCCATTCGGGCGAGAAACCGTTCGTCTGTCCGAACTGTGGCAAGCGCTTCTCGCACTCCGGCTCCTACTCGAGCCACATGACCTCGAAGAAGTGCATCAACATGGGCATTAGGCTCAGCCACAACAACAACAATAACAACAATAACAGCAGTAGCCACAACAACAACAACAGCACCAGCCACAACAATAACAGCTCGAACAATAGTGGCAGTGGCAGTGATAGTAATCACCGGTCACCACAGTATCCTTTCCACGGTGGTAACGGGCTGGCGGGACTCCCGAACGGACATGCCATAGGCACCGGGGGACTGGGCCGATCGCCCATTAGCTTACGGCCACAGCATGGTGTGGGTGCGCTGCACCGCGAGCTAGACATTGCTAGTCGACTCGGGCTGGTCACCTCACCGTCACCGACGTCCTCCTGCTCGTCGGCGACCAAGCACGAGCTGGACACGATCGGGCAGCCGGGAGTAGATGCGCTGCTGCTCAGCAAGATACAGCACGCGTCCCTGCTCGCCTACTCGTTCGCCATGCTCGATCCGAACATGTTGCGTCTGTTCGATTTCTCGGCCGCCGCCCAACACCAACAGCAACAATCGTCGGCCAGCAGCGAAACGCACGAACCGATGGACGACGGTCAGCAGCGGCCCGCTTCGCCGACAGGAGACGAAGACGTGCAGCAGCGGCCCGAATCGGCAAAGCGACCAGCTTCTTCGTCCATCGATGTTGTCACGACTGCCGACGAATCCCAGCAACCGAACCCGTCCGACACCGAGCGCATGGAGGTCGATGAGGAGCAGGATGAGAGCTGCGCTGTAGAGAAGGTAGAGGTAGTGATGGCGTCCGGGCCTGACAGTGTCCATCCCACTACCTTCCCTGATGATCCCCCTGAGCGTAAAGTGGGTACCGCAACTAGCAACAACCATACCAGTGAACTGAACGAGGCATCATCCCAACCGCCTCCAAGCGCCGATAGTCGCGTGGAAGATCACACTGAAAGCAAACCGTTACTTCCCAAGCAGGAACCAGTAGATGAGGTGGCACAGGATTCTATGCGTTCCAGCACGGGAGACACAACGCACCACGAGTCGCCATCTTCAACCGCCCGCAGCCTGACCAGCACCGACAAACCGATCGTGAAAGATGAACCGTCCGAGGAGGAGATCGGTATCGATCAGATGGAAATGGCCGAACTCAAGTTAACCGAACGTGACGATCGGGTGCACTTCTCGTCACCCTCCGCCACGTCCTCACACTCCCCATCGGTTTCCGGATCTCCTCTGCACTGTCTCTACTGTAGCGAGGAGTTTGCCACCGAGCCCGAAATGTTGCAGCACGCACGAATGTTCTGCAAACGTTCGCTGCTGCTCAACCAGTTCGTGAACGCATCGGGACCACTGTCCCAGACCACGGCGAACGGTAGTACGACGATTGCCAGCAGTACCAGCGGCAACAGTAGCAGCAGTTGCAGCGAGGACGACACCGACTACGACACGGTCGCACTCAAGGGTGACTGTGGTGGTGGAGCGTACGGACTGCACGCTGGTGTGGCCGGAGGTGCTCTTGGCTTGGGAGGACCTCATGGTGGTGCGGGAGGTGGTGGAAAGGTGCGGGTACGTACCTCCATCTCCGAGGAGCAGCAGAACGAGCTGAAGAAGTACTACGCACGCAACAGCAAACCTAGCCGCGACGAGTTCCAGGCAATCGCCCAACACGTCAAGATGGAAGCGCGCGTCGTACAGGTGTGGTTCCAGAACAATCGTTCGCGAGAGCGCAAGATGGGCGCAGGAGCGGTTCGCCAGTATCCCACCCAGACAGG
>KZ061771.1:5051-73573 GCA_002091835.1 Anopheles maculatus
TAGGCGCTAATAAAGAATAAAAATGACCAATTATTGCAAAAACTGCAGTTCCATGTGGTAGAAGTAGAGATTTCAATGGTTATGACTCATAGGGTTGTTGTTTCAAAGAAATTCGAACCATTTAAGCACTATTCAATAATATCCTGATGATAGAATGACTCTCTAGTTGTCGTATGAACGTTACTTTTCCAACTTAAACTGCAAATTATTGTATCCTTTGAATGTCTTTAAAATTGAAGTTTTTGTGTTGGAAAATGAAAAATACAGAAATTTCTAGGTCCTAAGATCCTAGGTTATGGGGCGGCCCGGTGGTGTATACGACAGCGGCGCCGGTCTTCACACGGTAGGACCGGGGTTCGAAGATCGGCGGATCGCCTCCCCGTTCGCTGGACTGACTATCCAGACTATTTGAATCTATTGTATCTACATCCGATTGTACCGCAATTGAATCTACATCCGATCGAATCCCAAACAAATCCCTAACGAATCCAAAAAGAATCCTAATCGAATCCCAAACGAGTCCCAAAAGAATCCTAATCGAATCCCAAACGAATCGCAAACGAATCCCAAACGGGTTCTGTTGCGATAGGAATGCGTCAGCAGGGAATTCGCCAGGGCGAAACAGGAGAAACGCACTAGGCGACATAAAACGCAATACTTATTCGCCCGGGCGAATTCAGTTAGCTTCCGGTAGGAACACATGCAGATCAGTAGCAAATGAGAAAGTAAAGAATCAAGTCGAAAACCAGTTAGAGAGCGTGAGAAAAGGGCACAAATTTTAAGCAGCACAAGCTGCTAAAGAATCCCGAATAAACGTTGTAAAATTGAAAACCATCGTAACATTTATTTGCACGCCATCGTTACAAATTCTTAAAATTTTGTGCCACATTTCACCAAACCGAGTACGGGTAGTAGCTATGAGTTGTGAAACATGTGCTCGGCCGGACGATTGTGAAGATATGGTGGCGTGTGATGTGTGTAAAAAATGGTATCATTACAGCTGTGCGGGAGTAGATGCGACGATAGCGCAACGCGAGTGGAAGTGCGTAAAATGTGTCGTGAAGAAGCCGCAGAAGGAGATTGACGACAAGCGGTCGTTACGTAGCAGAGTAGAGAAGCAACGGGGAGAGTGCGATAAGCGATCAGTGCGTAGTAGTGCAAAGGATCGGCCGACGATGGAAGAACGGAGATCGGTACGCGGTAGCGTCAAGCAGGGGTGGACGCAGCAGGAGGAAAGTAGTTTGGACCGGCGTGAAGGATCGAGTAAGATCGGAAGTATTCTGGATGAGAAGTGTTCAGTGCGTAGTGGAGTGCCGTTGTCTGGTTACGACGAAGAGAGTGATGAAGAAGATAACGAGGAAGGTTTGCAAGAGAAGCTATTGCGAAATGAGATAGCGTTGCTTAGAATTCAATTAAGCAAGCGGATTCGCAACGAGAAGGATAAGCAGGAGCGAAAGCTGATAGAGCAACGTGCGGGCAGAAGAGTGAGAGAACAATCAGAGAGTGAGAGTACGTGCACGCCCAAGAAACAATTCCTATGCCTTTTACTCTCAATCATGTTTTATTAGAGTTTTATCATGGGTGTTCTAAATATAAATAGTTTTGTTATGACTTTTTTTGAAGCCTAACAGTTTTTATGTTTTCATAATCTCTAAAACGTTTTGAAGAGGACTGAAAGAGTTTTCCTTAAGACTAAAATGTATGTCAAATGAAATGCAAACTTAAAAGCGCTATTAAGATTGTATTAAAACTATTCATAAAACCAGTTTAAGACCTTTTGTTTTAAAATCAAGTAGTCTTTACTTTACTTACACTAAGCGTATATGTTTTTATGCCTTAAGGCCAAGAAGCCACTCATACCACGCATATTAAGACCATCAAGACTGCATTAAGGCATGTAAGGGTTCTCTTAAGATTGTCTGAAAAAGTGTCACCATAAATGCTATGTTGCTGTGATTGTTTATAGTCATCATGTGTGATAAATGGAAAAAAATGAAATCAAGTTGTAATTTCAAGCGAAAAAAGATTGCAAGGCACGAAAATCAGAGGTTTAATCCTCTCGAACAATCTCCTCAGCAAAACTGCATCAGCTCTGTTTGTTTACATTGCTGCAGGATTTTGACAGTTCATGCCATCGTGTTTATCTTCTTAAGATTATGTAGTCTTCATCAGTGCTCCCATAAAACTTCAAAGGTTTTGCATGGTATCACGTATTGCGCTTTAAAATTAGCTGCTCTTAACGCTGTATTTTACCATTTTATAAAGATTTGTTAGTTTTAAAAGGGTTTCTCTCATACTATTTTAAGCGGAAACGATCTTAAGGAGACATCCATCAAGATCTTACGAACTTAATGCTATGGTATCCATTGCAATTGCATAATTATTTTCAACTTTGGCCAGCCATATTGAAATATAGATCAAGCGAGTTATAATTTTACATCTAAAATTGAGGATAATGAAATTGTGGCAACTTTTTTACATTATAAAAAATGTAATAAAGACCTTAAACACGTTTTAATCGAATTTGCGGCATTTAATCGATAAATATAAATTTTTCTAAAATATTGTTACAGAATTTTTTATAATATTATTGAAGCGCTTTATTGAATTTCGAGGTACGATGTCGCATTTCATCAATAAAATTTTCATGGCAGGAGTTTCTACTCCTGCGCAAGTGAATAAATACAACACAAACCAAAATAAAATATACCGCATCGAAAGCTGAAACAGATCCATCAAATACATTTTAAAGTAAATGCATGAGAGAGTAGAATATAGTTGATTTCGCTCTCTCTCGCTTTATCTACAGTATCAACGTCTTCATATGGTTTTAAGAAACGATCTTAACAGCATTCTGTAGACTGGATCCTTTTAGTCTTAACAGAGCTGGGTAATAGTTTTATTACAGTATTCAAAAGAGGCAAAATGACGTTTCTCGCTAGGGATGTCTAGAAAAGGTTTTAAGAAACGGTCTTAACAGCTCTCTGTAGAATGGGCCCTTTCAGTCTCAACAGAGTTTTATTATTGTTTTATTAGAGCATTCAAGCAATATTAGACTTAAAATTAGTCTTAATGAAATGACACTAACAGCATTGCAACAACTATGATAAAACTTAAAATGTTTCTTGGGCGGTGTCGACGAAATCGAAAGTAGAAAAGTGGCTTAGTGTAACGGATAAACCTAGTGGTAGCGCAGCCGAAAAGGACAATGGCCCTAGTAAAAAACAAATTGCTGCTCGTCATGTGGTAGGAAAGGATTTGCCATACTTCTCCGGCGAACCGAAAGAGTGGGCGATGTGGTATAGTGGATTTGAGCGTACGACGGACACTTGTGGTTTTTCTAATGACGAAAATCTCATTAGACTTCAAAAGTGTTTGAAAGGCCCGGCGCTTGAACTAGTTAAAGGACAATTGTTATTGCCAGACAGTGTTCCAAGAGTAATCGAACTATTAAAAAAGCGTTATGGTCATCCAGAAACTTTAATAAGATCATTGATTGATACAGCAAAATATACACCAGCACCTAAAATGAGCGATTTCCAAAGCTTTATCACGTTCGGCAGTGCAGTAGATAGTTTAGTTCAACACATAGTAGCGGCGAAAATGGAAAGCCACCTCAGTAACCCCACATTGCTGGTTGAACTAGTCACGAAGCTACCTCCCGAGCTTCAGTTTAAGTGGATTGAGTTTAAACGGAAGCAGGATAATCACACCTTGGATGTTTTTAGAGAGTTCGTTACTGGAATAATGGAGTTAGCGTTCGAACTAGTGGACAATAACCAAAAAATAGATAAGAGTATAGTGCAGAGACGTCATGTACATTTACACAAGTGCGTAGAAGATAAAAAACAGCGTATTAAAGTGTGTGCAGTGTGTGGCGGAGGTGGACATGGTGTATCGAAGTGTGCTACCTTTAAAGCATTATCAGTAGGAGAACGGTTGAAGGAAGTATCGAAGCTTTCATTGTGTAGGATGTGTCTAAACAGACATCAACCGCCGTGTAAAAATTTCACAGGTTGTGAATTTGCGGGATGTCGTTACCTTCACAACACGTTGTTGCATCAAACAAGTTACGACGAAGGTGAAAGGATGCCAGAACAAAACACTGCATTAAGTAGGGGATATTGTGCTTCACATAAAGAACTAAAATCAACCAGTATTTCTCTATTCAGACTAGTTCCAGTGACATTACAAAAGGATGACCATTCAGTGACGGTGTTTGCCCTGTTGGACGAAGGATCAGATATAACGTTGCTTGATGAGGAAGTTGCCAAGCAATTGAATTTACGTGAACCCCAAGAAGAACTGAGTATGATGTGGACAGGGCAAGTTTCAAGAACAGAAAAGAACTCAATGAAGATCCGACAGCTTACGATTTATGGTCCATCTGAGAAGAAATATCTAGTGAGTGATGTGAGAACAGTAGGACAACTGCAGCTGCAAGAGCAATCGTTATGCTATCAAGAATTAGCAAGTAGATATCCCCATTTGAGAGGTTTGCCTATTACGGACTATACAAATACCACACCGAAAATGTTGATCGGAATGGATAACCTTAACTTGATAGTGCCATTAAAAGTTCGAGAAGGTGTTTTGAAAGAGCCGATCGCTGTCAAATGTAAACTAGGTTGGGGCATATATGGACGAACTCACTCCTCGTCGCGAATAGGATTGGTTGGTTACCACAAAGAACAGTGCTCTATGGATATGTTAACTACACTCGTTCGCCAGTATGTGATACAAGATAATCTGAACATTAGTGAAACCGTTAAATTAATTGAATCCGAAGAAGATACCAGAGCGCGAACAATACTAGAAACTACTACACGAAGAGTCGGTAAACGTTTTGAGACGGGTTTGTTGTGGAAGAATGACGATGTAACGTTTCCGTCAAGTTATGAAATGGCACTCAAACGGTTCTTAGCTTTGGAAAGACGATTAACAACAAATAGTGCGCTATACTCGAGTGTTCGTTGTTTGATACGGGAATACAAAGACAAAGGGTACACACATCCAGCAACTACTAGTGAACTGTGCGACACAAAAATAGGAAAGTGTTGGTATTTGCCCTTAGGTGTAGTCCTAAATCCCAAGAAACCAAATAAAGTCCGATTAGTTTGGGATGCAGCAGCCACGGTGAAAGGAATTTCGTTAAATTCTGCACTTCTGAAAGGTCCAGATCTTTCCAAGTCGTTGGTTGGAGTATTGTATAACTTCAGAAAATATGCATATGCATTAAGCGGAGACATCAAGGAGATGTTTCACAGAGTGCAAATTCGGCAAGCGGATCGGCAATACCAGCGTTTTTTGTGGCGAGAAAATGCTACCAGTGAAGTTCAAGTTTATGTAATGGACGTAGCTATATTTGGTTCTGCATGTTCACCTACGTCTGCTCAATACGTGAAAAATATCAATGCAGTTGAAATGGGTACGGGGGCAAACCGCGCAGTAACTGCTATATTGGACTATCATTACGTTGATGATTATTTGGATAGTTTTCCAACGGTCGAAGAAGCGGTTAAAATAGGAAGAGAGGTTAAACAAATTCATTTAGAAGGAGGATTTGAATTACGAAACTTTCTGTCGAATAGCCCGATTATCGTGAAAGGTATATGTGATGAACTCGTGAACAAAGAAAAAACAATTGAAGTGGATAAGCATATTGAATCAGTGCTCGGCATGAAGTGGATATTAGAAAGCGATATCCTGACATATACGTTCAAGGTGCAATCGGATCTAGAAGTGGTATTAGAGGAGACTCATATTCCGACAAAAAGAGAGGTGCTGCGGGTAGTTATGAGTCTGTTTGACCCGCTTGGACTTTTATCATTCTTCCTGATACATGGAAGGATATTGCTACAAGACATCTGGGCAGCTGGTACGGATTGGGACGAACGTATAAACAAAGATCTATATGAACAATGGAGGCGTTGGGTTGATATTTTACCAAAACTATCAGACGTAAAAATATCGAGGTGTTATTTCCCTGGAGGTAACTATGAAACATATAACGAGTCTCAAGTTCATATCTTTGTAGATGCCAGCAAGTCAGCATATGCGGCAGTTGCGTTCTTTCGAGTAAAAACTGACAAAGGATTCGTCGTGTCCCTGATATCAGCGAAAGCCAAAGTCGCACCATTGAAGCTGATGTCTATCCCTCGGCTAGAGCTACAAGGAGCGGTACTGGGAGTTCGATTGCTCAACAGTATCCTAGAGCATCATCAATTGGCAGTGAAAAGACGTATACTATGGACAGATTCGGAAATAGTACTAGCATGGTTGAGAGCTGATCATCGAAAATATCAGCAATTCGTAGGGTTTCGCGTGACGGAAATTTTAAACAAAACAGATGTAAAAGAATGGCGCAAAGTAGATTCATGTTCAAATGTCGCAGATTTAGCCACCAAGTGGGGTAAGGGACCATGCTTTAATGAACAAAACCCTTGGTTTAATGGTCCCTCATTTCTAAGACAAAACGAAGACTGTTGGCCAGTGCAAAAAGACGAAATTTATACGACAGAAAATGAGATGAGGATAGTTAACGTACATGTGAGACATCAATCGATGGTTGAAGCGGAAAGATTCTCTCGCTGGGATAGGTTATTGAGGAGTATAGCACGCATACATCGTTTAATGAAAAAACTAAGACAAAAGGGCCATTCCGAAGTGGCAGATCCATGCATTTTAAAACAAGATGAATTTTATAAAGCTGAATTGACACTGTGGAAGTGGGCACAGCAGGAATTCTATCAAGCCGAAATGAGAAAAAAAAGTGGGCACAGCAGGAATTCTATCAAGACGAAATGAGTATGTTAAATAAGACAAAAAATGTTCTAAAGTCTAGTTATATTTACAAATTGATGCCCTTCTTAGACGAATACGGTATACTCCGAATGAGAGGAAGGATAGGTGCCGCGCCTTATGTCCCATACGATGCGAAATTTCCAATAATATTGCCGCAAAAATCCAGAATCACATTCCTCTTAGTGGATAACTTCCATCGCAGATTTCGACACGCCAATAGAGAGACGGTAGTTAACGAGATGAGACAGAAGTTTTACATACCAAAACTGAGAAGCTTAATAGCACGCGTTATTCGAGAGTGTATGATTTGTCGTATTAAGAATGCTAAATCAAAAGAACCGCCCATGGCTCCACTGCCACAAGAAAGAGTAACTCCCTTTGTTCGACCCTTTACTTTCGTTGGATTAGATTATTTTGGGCCAGTGTACGTAAAACAAGGTCGTAGTCAGGTGAAGCGTTGGATTGCATTATTTACTTGCCTAAGCATTAGAGCAATTCATATGGAGGTAGTGCATAGTATATCGACGGAATCGTGTGTGATGGCCGTTAGGAGATTTGTGGCACGACGTGGTGCACCCGTCGAATTTTTTAGTGATAACGGTACCAATTTCCTAGGAGCTAGCAATCAGTTAAAAACAGAAATAGAACAACGTAACAAACAACTGTCAGCAATATTCACCAATGCAAATACTCGCTGGACATTTAACCCACCAGGAGCCCCGCACATGGGTGGTGTGTGGGAAAGAATGGTTAAATCAGTTAAAGAATCAATAAGAGAGATTATAGATTCACCTAGGAAACCAAATGACGAAACGCTAGAAACAATAATATTAGAGGCAGAATCGATGATTAATACTCGGCCGTTAACGTACATACCACTGGAATCAGCCGACCAAGAAGCATTAACTCCAAATCATTTTTTATTAGGAAGTTCCAACGGAGTAAAACAACTAGAGGTCGATCCAACAGAATATAGGGAAACGCTTAGAAGTAGCTGGAAACTTGCACAATATTTACTCGATAGTTTTTGGAGAAGATGGATAAAGGAATATCTACCAGTTCTAACTCGACAAACGAAATGGTTCGAAAACGTAAAAGATTTGGAGGTTGGAGACGTTGTATTAGTGATCGATGGGACAATAAGGAATTCTTGGAAAAGAGGCAGGATAGAAAGAATTCTAAAAGGAAAGGATGGTCGTGTACGGCAGGCGTGGGTGAAAACTAATAGCGGCGTAATAAGAAGACCCGCAGTTAGGTTGGCGTTGCTAGATCTGAGAATATTGAAGTGAATGCAAGCGGTTCACGGGCGGGGGGATGTTGCGATAGGAATGCGTCAGCAGGGAATTCGCCAGGGCGAAACAGGAGAAACGCACTAGGCGACATAAAACGCAATACTTATTCGCCCGGGCGAATTCAGTTAGCTTCCGGTAGGAACACATGCAGATCAGTAGCAAATGAGAAAGTAAAGAATCAAGTCGAAAACCAGTTAGAGAGCGTGAGAAAAGGGCACAAATTTTAAGCAGCACAAGCTGCTAAAGAATCCCGAATAAACGTTGTAAAATTGAAAACCATCGTAACATTTATTTGCACGCCATCGTTACAGGTTCCGATCGAATTTCAATCGAGTCCCTATCGAATTCCAATCCGATCGAATCCCAATCGAATCCCAGTCCGATCGAATCCCTCAAATGGGATCCAATCGATTCTAGTCTTTCAAGGGATCGAATCTTCGAATCTTCTGAGTCTTGAATCTCCCAACACTAATTTCTAGTGGATCGTGTGACATGAGCTAAGCTTACCAAAGACATCTGATAGAATCTATTTTTCTATGTTTGCTCGAATTATGGCGTTGGCTAGTTTTGCGTATAAGTTTTTATGGAGATGTAGCAGCATTTCAGCTGCGAAACATCAAAATACATAAAAAAATTGGCTTAAGTCATCATAGACCCCAAAGTAACAGATGTCAGATCTAGGTGCGCATAACTGAACATCTGTTTATCATCTTGATTGGTTTTAAAGTCTGCAGTTAAACCTTGCAACTTTCTTTTGTGTCTCAGTCCATAAAATCTATGGACCTTTAACCTGGAAGGAACAAGAATCTGCCGGCGTTGTTACTTAAGTTAGCAAATTAATGACGAAAAACCTGTGTTTGACGTCTAGCCGGCATGCTTTTCGCGGCATTGAAGAGAATGTTGTCCCTAAGAAAAAAGAGAATACGATTAAAGTACTGTAGAGAAGTCGCCAAATCTTCTTCAAATGGTAAGATGAGAGATTTATAAAAATATATCTACCAAATAATATAAAACTTGTACACGATATTCAATCAAGGATATTCTATTAATGTTCAAGCAATATGAAAAGGACTCTACAGGGTTCGGTTTGTTGGTGTTTATTCACAGCCATTTTAAGACACATTAGAATGAAGCTGGAAGTTAATTCAGGAACAGTTGAAGATGTTGGGAAGTTCTCTAGAATTATCTTGTGTCTCTGTAAAACGATCCTACTATTATCAACCAACCATCAATAAAACAGGTTATCAACAACCTAATCGTGTTGCATAATGTGTAAATATTCGAGAAGAGCTTTATAACAAGAACCTACATCAATTATGCCCTATCACTTGCTAGATAACTAACAAGATACTAAGTACATTAAATAGATGTCATTAGCCAGGAGTGTGACTCACCGGTGCAGTAAAAAAAAGGAACTACACTAATCTAAATTAATTAGATCAATGTTTAGGTTCGCATCCTGGTACATTATTCATGCGACGCTCAAGCAATATCTATGCCACTCGTACACTATCTATTAATGGGGCACCAACGTCCATTATAATTTATCTACCATAGTTTTTTTAACTGTCAGATTCGCTCGCACCATGCACCATGGGCGCACGGCGGGTGAATTAATTTCTAATGCAAATTGATATCGCTAAAGTTATGGGATTTTGCTCCATGGCGAACCAGTTTTAGCTAGCGTCCATTTTCATTCTTATATTTTTTGTCAAAATGTTTAACATTTTAAGAGTCTTCCATAACCTTTATCACAAACGCTACGCCCACTGTCGTCCATGCGGTACCGAAGGTATCAATGGACAATCATTTACATAATGGCGAAGAATTTATCTATTCTCGGCGTGTTTTTTTTCCAAATTATTATTGTACGCATTTTGTTCTTTTCGCTTAATTTTTGGAGTTCTTTAAAAATATGCCCAAAGGCCGGATACGATCCCTGCACTGCAGCAACACATGTGAACTGCACATTTGCAAGCTCGATCGATTACTGTGCGCTGTCAATGAATGCCTTCCCTAGGGGTGGGTTTTACTTTGCACGTGAGAATTTCATTAAAATTCGCTTAGCCCGGTCAGCCTTTCCCTCTGCCAGCGTCTACCCGGCCCACCTTTCGGCAAATTTGAACCCCAAGACGCTCATGAACCGGCATGTGGAATTAATATCGCCTCGCATACGGGAGAAGGCTTTAAACGGCATCGAAACAAAAAGCCCCATCGAACACAACCCCTTACGAATCGGAATCATGGTCGGTGCTGGTGGTGGTCCTCAAACAACAGAGAACTGGTTCTTCCCAACCGATCCACCACCGATCGCCACCACGTCTCGCCCCACAGCTTCGGGGCAGCTGAAGCACAACTCAGAACCTGTCGGCATGTTTCCCCCCCAAAAAAAAAAACGCAATCTCTAGAGAAGGAGGTGTTCCTTCATGTTCTCCGGAACATTGATCCACGTGAATACATTAAGGTTCCGCCTGTGTGCGTGTGTGTGTGTGTTGCAAACTTTTTTGGTCCCCCCCCTCTATTCTTCCCCTCCCGGTATGCCTTATCGCCGTCCTCACTGTCATCGTTGCCATCGTCAGCCGCTAACACACTCAAGAACCTGCGGGCAAGATGTGTGTTCTGATGCTGAGAAGCGCCCAATGCTCCAAAAACCTGTCCACCGAAGCCGGTGTAAAAGCGGCACACGAATTAAGAGCCAAACATGGGAAGAAGATAAAAATATCACCCATCAGCACCAAAAAAGCGATTCTTTCGCTGTGCGTCTTCCTTTCGCTGTGCGAAAAACAAAAACACAACCATTCTAGAACCGTTCGTGGAAGGAAAGTGCTGGAATCGGTCGCCACCAGACCAGCAGAGTTCTGTGCCGAAATGTGCTAATGTTACTTCGGGGGGGGGGAGTTTTTTTGTTGTTGTTTCCTTCCACCGAAACGACCAAGAATTCCGACCGACCGAATGAAACTCGTGCAGAAAGGTTTGCCGGAATGAGAAATGAGCCGGGAAAGCATTAGAAGACCGGCGAGATCCGGCACACACTGTTGTGGCGCAACAACAACAACAACAAGACGCACCCGGAACATGAAATCATTAGCATTCGCGAGAATCATATATTTTATTCACGCATCATCCAATCGACGCAAAGACTGCACAGTATTCCCCGTCGTCTAGTGTATTGGTGTATTTTTATAGCACCATTATACGATTGTTTACCTCTCGCGTGGGGCATCTCTCGCGCAGTTACGGTCCGCCACATCCTTACCGATTGCCATGGATACACTACACACCGAGCCACCTGCCAACTTGATACCGACCTAGCCATCATACTATCACCCGACAAACAACAGCAGAACCGCCTCATCCGATTTTTACGCATCAGCAACCTGTACCGAGAAATTTAAATTCTACGCACAATAGTTTTACCAATATAAGAATTTCATGTAATAGATTAGCCACACTCGCAATAGTTGTACCACACATGTAACAATAGACAGAAAAGAGGCGAATGAGGTCTATGAGACCCAAAGCCTCTATAAATAAACGAAAAAAAAAAAAAAAAAAAAATCTCTCGCGCAGGCTCAAGGTAATTCCCGTCCGGCCGCACAACCGAAGCCTCGGGATGACGTTCACCTGCGAGAAGATTGTTTGGCGATCGTCATGCAGACACAGAACGTTACGCACTGCCTTTTGCCTCGAGTGAAGGAATTTACGTACGATCATGTCTGTATGTGTGTGTGTGTGTGTTTGATTGTTAACAATAAACACGGTGACACTGGTCATCTTAATCATGGCGTTAATTTGGCATGTCAAATCAGTTTTTTTCTTTTTCGGGGATTTTCGCTGTTCTTGCTGTTACTCCAACCAAATAAGGGTGTTTAATGAGCGGCTTTAACCGCGGAATCGCATGTTTTAGGAATTTGGGGTCGTTTTGAAGAGTGGTGATAGATATTTAGGTTCTTAATATGGAAGGGTACGTACTTAATTGCTGCTGGGTAGCTAATTAAAGACGACACGACGCATTGTTTTATGACAAATAGATTAGAATTCTTACCTATAACGAATTCTTAAAAGTTCTATTGACGTCATAGAGGTGTAGTTTTTGTCAAGAATCGTTTCAAACAGCTTACAATTCTATTACAATTGTGTAATATAAAGTTACATATCTAAAAGCGACTGTTTGAGATCAAAATGCATCTGTTGCGAGAAAGGATTTACTGTAGTCAACATCTTTTATATATCATTAGCTTGTCAATTTCATGGTTTCAAGTATAAGCAAATGTTCTAATCCTATTATATGTAGAGGTTATAAACCAAACGTCTTCTTGAGCAGGAGTCTTTCTTGGCCTAACGACCTCTTAGGTCATGCCTGCCACCATTTTAGACTTATTGATACCGCATAGTTGGGTAGTCAGTCCTCACTATGGGGGAACGGCCCAGATGAGACTTGAACCCCGGCCCTGCCGTGTGAAGACCGGCGCCGCTGTCGCATCTACCACCGGGCCGCCCCACATGGTCTATGGTCTTTAAAACTGCAATGTATAATTGACCTATTGGATCGTCACTAGTGATAAGGCCAATGAAACTAGCGTATAAGGCATAGCTCTGCATTTGGATTGGATATGAATCAGACTACAGAAACATGTAGCAATGACTTTAACAATCCTATTTTTTACTTCTCATTAGACAGCTTATGTTCTAAATTTCACAAAAACAAAGCCTAACATGACAGAGTTACATATGTCATTAGGAGACATCGCGCAAAAGTTTAATGAGAGGTTCACTGCAAAATGATCTTCGACCATATCATTCATCTGAAGATTCCTATCTGAAAAAATCGTTTTCCTTTTACCTAAACTGTACTAAGCTTATTATTTTAGGTTCTATGAGCTGGTGTGGTAGCAATACTGCACTGGTAAGGCATGGATCCGAAGCCTCTTGAAGGTCAACAAAGGTTCTTCATACCCTACTTCGACTCGATACGTCCCCGGCGTATATAACGGTAACATGTCTCTCCAAATATCTGAGCTTGGGTATACGGGGAAACCCAACCCCTTGGAAAGATGGGTGATATGGCTAAATTGAGCGGAGGGGGACAGCTAGTGTCTGTTCTCCATGTTAGGGGCGGCTAGCTGTTCTTTCTGTCCTGGCTTCCTACGGGACTTTAAACAGCTAGGAAGCGTAGGCCCTCCGACGAGACAGGGGGTTGGGGGAGAGGCCTTGCAAGCCACCCCCAATACTTTCGCAACGTACGAAAAACAACCTATTTCAAAGCCGGAAGGATATGCTGGTTGGGTTACGTGATAAGGATGCCGGACTCATGCCCTGCCAGAAAGGTGCTCGTCAACGACCCGTTCGGCACGAGGCGTAGAGGTGCACAGCGAGCTCGCTGGCTGGATCAAGTGGAGTCAGACCTGAGGGATATCGGATGCAGCCGGGGGTGGAGGAGTGCAGCCATGGACCGAGTTTCCTGGAAACGCATTGGATATCAGACCATGTCTATTAGACGTGCTCCCTAGGAGCAGGGCACGTAAGAAGAAGAAGTTTTTTTTTTTACCAGTAATTCCTAATGAAAGTCTCTTGATGTTTTAAATTACCCATAAACAAATGGTCAAATCTATGTAATAGACGGTTGATCAATCATTAATATCTGAGGCCTGAATGTTGTAGAATCGTGCATTACCAAAATTACTATTTGGTTGGCACAGTCTGACTGAACTGAAGTAATGCTAAAAGGGTAGGATCCGAACCCAATCATTTCCGAGACATAGACTCTGGCCAAACGTTCTCACAAGGGTTTTAAATCCCATATGTGTGGTAAAAAATCGTTTGGTCCAATTCTCGTGACATAAACAGCCCATTGTCTTGATTTGACTTCGTCCCCCATCTAATGGTTTACTTGACACATTGATACTGCGTACTTAGTCAATCCCCATCACGGGGAAACGGTCCGAATGTGATTCGATTCCCCGGTCCCGCCAATTGAAGACCTACATCACTAGCGTCTCGGCGAAAAGACATAATTAGTCGAGATAGAATGATAGTCGAGAAGATAGATGGCAGTAGTGATGGCAATAGATCGGTTCCGGAACAAAAGTTCCGATTCAGAATCAGTTCCAGAATTAAAAGCAATTCCGTAGCCCCTAGCAGTGCAGGTTTTAAATATAGTTATATGTGATTATTTCAAACCGACAGATGGTAAGAGCGAATGTTTCTCTTCAAACAAATAGTTCAGACTAGGTTAGATCACGTTGGAGAGCTTCACCGGGACTTACATTGCCCATTTGATAAAGAGTCGGTAGATGACCATCACAATCGACCATGAGCGTTATCGAGGATTTTGGCAGGAGGCCAGGACTGCTGTCTACCCATTTTCATGGATGATGTAACTGCGTTGCTACGAAAAACAAAACAATTTGACAGATTTTATCCTCTCGACAATAAACAAAATAGTCATCAATCTAACTTTGATTACAAATCGCTTAAAGATCTAAATCATAGTACAATCAAGATAACTTGATAACGGCCATGTTTTTTAACTTCAAGCTTGCCCCATAATCTCAAACTTTACGACAAAAAAGTTTGTTTACATGCATGCACAAGACCGCAACAGCTTAGCGTATTTCCGTTGTGAAATTCAATCACACCGGTATTATCAGTAGCAGCAAAATCAATAAAACACGTGAACGCACCACGCTAGACGATTAAAAAAACAAAACAAACAAACACGGCAAACAAACACCACACGCAAATGCTGATTTAATTATCAATAAGAAGAACAAAAAAACAGCACACACACACTCGAACCACTCACACACCGTCAGCAAACTCTATCGAAAAAAAAACATTTCTCGGATGCTGCGTCACGACGTCACTCGGCGCTTGAAGGTCACCCTCAAGAAAATCATCCCCACAGCCCCGTTTGCTTGTGCTCCACAAGCCGTTCTGTTGATTCGCGAAATTCCAAAGCAACAGACGGGAGCTTCTTTCGGAAACTTCAACCCCAAATACAGTGCTGTTTTTTTTCCCCCATTCGTTCGTTTCAAAACCCTCAACAGATCTTCATCTCCCGGAGGAATATTCTATTCTTCGCGCTTATCAACCATACACGATCATAATCCATCACGGTCTTGCTCATTTGGAAGATGGAAGCAACAACAACCAAACACATACGCACTCAACTCTTTGCTAATTCTGTTGAAATTCTAACCCCTTAACACGCCTCGAACTCGCCCAACTCCGGGGTCTGTTGCACGGTGCGGTTGTATGCGTCCGCACGCGTTAATTTCGCGGCATGATTTGCAGTATTTCGGACACGCCGAGGAGTGTCTTACCTGGCTCCAGGAGCAAGATGGTGAGCGATCCGTCGGACATGGCAAGAACTCTTGAAATAGCTCAAGAGCTCCGCCTAATACGGGAAGGTCAAATGGCGCGAGCGAGTATGAAATTTCCAACAGAATAAAAGTAATTGCACAGCACAGACGAAGAGGAAGCAAATGGCTAAGAACCACAACATCAAAAAAAAAAAAGCTCAACGCCTTCTCCAGTGATCTACTCACCTAATTTATGTTCATGGTGTTTTTTTTTTGTGTGCCTCTTTTACACCTCGCGTTTTGCTTTATTGTATACGTTTGGCTGCAAAAAAAAAAGCGAGAGCACAATAATGACAGTAACAATGTAAAGCCACTAATGGAAGGGAAGTTGCAATCGGTTTCATTTTTATGTTCCTGATCGTGATAAATGAATGAAAGCGATTAGAATTCTTCCAGAACTGTGGGGTTTTTGTTTGCTTCTATTTTTACCACCAGCACCAGTTTCGCAATCCATGATTGTCGCCTGGTAAATCGATGAAAAGTTAAGTAACACGTCAACTACCCATTCAATAGGGCTGTACAATTCACCATTAAGCTGCATTTCAAGTACCGTTTAGCTTAGGTGTGGTAACTGGCTTGGCTTTTAAGCTGGTGCAGCCCCCATTGGACGTTTTTTCGTTTTCTTTATTTTTTGGTAAAACATTTTCACGTCAGCACGCGGCAACACACTTCCTAGTTCCGTCAAGCGTGAAGCAACAACAAAAAACGTAACCCGAATCTGACGCGCGATGTCTATCGTCAACGAAAGGAAAATAAATAGTAAGGAGGAAAACTAACAACACCAACAAAAACGCTAAACCGCGTCTATTCGCATCGCCCGGCCGTTGAAAGTGACTTAAACGGTACATTAGAGCAGTTTTTGCTTCCTTTTTTTTTGCTTGTGCGCGCGTTGTGCAAGAATCGTGCTTACGTCAGCGGGTATCAATCGATCTGTGGCAACAGATTGGCATAGGAAATGAGCATTATTAGGAGAGCGAAAGTAAATTTTGCAGCAGCAAGTGCTCTTTGGGTGTTGTGGAGTTTTTCACTTTTCAATCACCGATGCTTTTCTTAAGTGAATAGCTACGTCAGATATATTTCCGTTGGATAATATCATCTAAATGGTTATTACTTAATATAAAGATATTTTGATCTATATTTCGAAGCAAATCTTTTGCATTAGTAGATAGAATGATAAAGCATTTCTTTAATACATTATTAAATAGGGTGATAATGAAATCCACTTAACATTAGAGAGTTATCTTGTTTACATCTGTTTGGTAATTTAATACTCCTATTTTTCTATTACTGCTCGCGTCCGGAGCCTTAATAAAAACAGAAACAAATGCTAATTAAATCGCATCTGGCTATCAAAATCACGATAGTTCATTGCTACTGTATATTGGATCGTTTTTCCCAAAAATTATGTATAATTATGGTCTAGTGGCTAATGTAGGTCTAATATACTCACTTGTTTCTAACATACATAGGGATTGTCATACCGACATCAGACAATAAAATATCCGAGAAGTTTTAAATACTTCATAAGAGTTTCTAATTACAATAAACGAATTAATTTGTAAGAAGAATCTGTTCCTTAAACCTGAACCTGAGAGGAATAAGTTAGCAAACAATGACATTAATTCTATACAAAACTCTACACACAGTGAAGGACAATAAAATAAATAAATTGCATCTTTATATGCAATTTTTGAACCTCTGGTTTAGATACTTCTAATAGGCATAATCATACTAAAATTTGCTTAAAGCGTCTTCAACTTGCATTTTATAATGCTCGTTTTTGTTAGTAAATAGTCTAACCATAGTATGAAAGTTGTTGACCTGAAAAAAGTGTACATCAATTATAACCAGAAAATACAAAATTAAAGCTAAAAAATTATCAATGTATCAGCTGGACCGTATGTAAATTTATAATAGTTTAGAGGAAATGTCCAAAACGACATTTTGACCATATTTTGATCGGAATAGCTAAACAAGGTTTCGAACCGAATTTCTTTATTGATCAAATGAAATGGTCGTGTTCCTTAAAACTTTTACTAAGTTTTACTAAGTTTTACTAAGAAAACAATCAAATCGGTTCGTTGAAAATCGGCATCTTAATTTCAATTTCACGTGTTTTACAATATTAGGCGGTCTTATACTATTGTCCATCACTGTATATCTCCCTTAACATCCACTAATCAGCAAGAATGGTGGACGAAACTTGAGAAGAACTCTTGTAACATTGCCAATCTTGCTCGGATTATACTTTTGAAGGCAGATGTGCGAATGTGTGAGCAGGTCATGAGCTAGTTGCGAATCTGCATACATTGGCAGTGGATGGTGACTGGACGTGATAAGAATGTCGGATTCGAATCCTGTTTGGAAGATGATCATTAGTGACTCATCTAGAGCAAGGCATAGCAGGAACTTAAACAACTCATTAGGTGAATCAAATGTTTCTGTGCTGAATCAGAAGTTGGGAGAGTGTCGTAGATATGGATTTGTGACTTTGTGATTGCAAAGGTTCTACAGGAACCATGGGAGGGTGACTGGCAGACGGCTTCAAAATACCAAGACTTTTGTTTTATCAGTAAAAATTTCTGCTAACCAAATCAAAAATCGACTACAAGAACTATATTTCACAATACGGCGTAAGCACGAATAGATGTTATCTTTCTTAATTTCTGCTGTAGGTGACTACAGAAGGAAATGACATATACTTTTAATCTGTACAGGAGATATCTTCAAAATTTTGTTAAACAAATTGAATAGCCGCGAGCGTTAAGATTCTATTTCAGACATTAAAATAGATAAGCTAATTACAGAATCCACCTTTGTCATGCGTGATGCCGTAGCTCAAGGCATAAATTTGTCAACCCGTCGCATTTGCCTCTTATTTCACAACTAGCCGATATGCCAGACATGTTAAAACGATGTCTCACGATTTCGCTATTTCGGACAGTCTAGAATTAAAAACGCAGGGTCATAGAATAGATAGAGGAAAGCGCGTAAACAACTCATCTGTAACTCAAACAATGATCTATACAACACACCAAACTTTTCAAACCCATAATGTAGCGAATAGAAATTGAAAGAAGTGACAATAAAAAAAAAAAAAAAAATTTGGAGATCTTAGAAACATACTTTGAATCTGGCCATTAAAAACCAAAGTGATAGGAATGTTCGTATTTTCCGTTCGAATAGTAAAAAACATTACACAAAACTGTTTAATCTCAAACAGAAACTCTTGCAAGTATTTTATTCAAAAAAATACCATTATAAGAGAATCAGAAGTGTAAAATATACCTTTCAACACCATAAAACCAAATCGTCACAATTGATAAAGGTTCAAGAATGAAAAAAATAATTAATGAAATGATAATAGTTACAAGAGGAGTATACCCAGGATAATTCAAATAACAAGGAGGAAATACCTTGTAACTCTTATGAATTATATTCAATCACCACACGTGATGGTGAGAATATGACGTTTAGCCGTCATAATGGAAATTAAATAGATAAAAATAATTATAAATAAATAATAACGATAATCAATAACCAAAACAAAAAATGTATTAAAAGTTATAAAAATCATCTTCTTCTTTCTTGGCCTAACGACCTCTTTGGTCATGTCTGCCATTTTTGGCTTACTAGACTTATTGTTACCTCATAGTTGAATAGTCAGTCCTCACTATGGGGGAACGACCCAGATGAGACTTGAACCCGTTGTATAAAAATCATATGCAATACAGAAAAAGAAACATCATATAAATTATAATATCTGCCTAAGATAAAACCTCTACAAGAGTTTGATGAAACGACACAGATAAAATTATATCGACATAAATACAAAGACATAACTGAATAGAGAAAATTAAGAGTACGTCAAACTGTAAAATACGTCTCTCAGTATGATCCCACCGGGAATTGTAGGAGGATACAACCTGCATATCTACAGGGCAGTTTTGAAAGGCCACAGTTATGGACACAGTTCTACGACTGAGAATATGCGTAATCATTTAAAGAACACTGAAGAAAATATTTCCGAATGTTGTGTGAAGAATTATGGTTCGTACCAATCTATCACTCCAATAATCCTGAGTCCTACGTGACTAACACACTAAAGACTTGAGATCGCACATTGTAAGGAAATCGTTCGCCACAAAAAATGTTGGATGTTCCATTAGAATTTTAAACGGATAATTAATTCTACACATTAAAATGTACTGTAAATGAGTTTTAAACTTATTTGAATAAACAATACCAAATGACTGAATTCGATTTTGAAACAATCTAAAATACTTTTAGAATGAAGTATAAAACACTCAAGCAGCCATTACTCCACAATCCTAGAACCATTCCTTAGGCATACATTACAAGCATTACTCATCAACTTTCATCACTTTGAATTGCGCTAATGCAGTCATAAATGTAAAACCGAAAATCTCTTCAACTCCCTTCAACCTCCGATACCACCGTTACCAGCAGTAGCAACAGACCTCCTCTGTCACAAAATTAATATTCATTGAAAGCATTTCCCTTTGCGTGACGCCACATTACACGCCCTACGTTCTTCTCGTTTGCCATCTTCCGCCCTAAAACCGTGGAAAAGCGAAGAACTCTTGCGCTGTTAAACATGTCTATGAATGAGTGGCATTGTGTTGTGGAAGGTAAATTTATGCATACAACAAAAAAAAAGCCAACCCAAGCTACAAGAGGAATTATCGATAAAAAGCCTTAGTGGGGCGTTTGGTGGGGTGGGGTGTCCGTATGTTTTCAAGATCGTTCTTGGGCGCATTTGCATTTCGTTGCGTTTTGCGCTCGTCTACGTGATGAGGCTATGGCGAGACGTTAAGTCGAAGAAGGAGGACTTTCGTTTCCTTTACTTACACATACTTTTTAAAAACCCTTTTCACAAGAAACATTTTTAATGCGGGTTTTTTTTAACACACACTTTGAAGCACAATCTCAGCGACTTGTTGCGATCATGTTAGTGGGTTGTGATGCATCTTCTTTAAAACTTTCCTCGTCCATACGCTCAAGCTACCTCGTTACTTCATTAATTTTGGTAGCCATATATGAAGCAACAACAAAAAAACACATAATCAACAAGCTTCAATGGCGCTATTTATTCTACGTTCGACAGCATCGCATTAAATATTGCACGGTTGCAGCATCTACTCCTTTGCTCGGGGACTCCCGGATTCTTTGATTTATTGCTGGCCGTTTTGCGATGCCGACGAAATGCTGTGGACCACGCTTTTGTGCAAATCGTGGTGCAAATTGATTGCTCAAAAATCTGAACGATCGATTTACGCACAGCCCACGGATACGCGGTCCGAGGCGGCATTGTTCACGCAGCGGTGACTACCAATTGCGCAACAATGTTGCAGACGGATGGGTTTGAGTGCGAAACTTATACATATTTTTATGAGGCTATGTAAAAAAAAAACACCCAACCCGCATGATGTATTGATGTGCAATCGATCAAGCAGTTGGGTTGGGAAGGCAAGGTATGTTGGGTGTTGATAAAAATGTTCGTGAATATATGATTGTGAGATTTTGTAATGAACATCGAGCAAGAATCGTACTTCCAAATAAGAAAAAGCAGTTTTCAACATCAACCCTAACTGCAAGAAACAACAGCCAACTAAAGAATTCGTACAACTTTCTCGATAAGTACCTTATGCAACAAGATTTCTTAATCTCAAAGCGCTAAATCTTCTGCCCCGTAAGTGCATCGATACGGGGAATACGCAAAGTTGTGGAGTTACGAAGGCAACAGCAAAATAATTGATTCGATTACTGCAGTAAGTGTGAATAAATCAGATGCAAATTGCCACTAATTCTGTGAAATCAAGCGCACTACAGCATCTACCATCATCGCATCGCCCGAAGCACTTACTACTCTACTCACGAGAGAGACAGAGAGAAGGAGCGAATGTCACTGGATAGTGGCAAGATTTATGATCACCGTGTACTTGCGAGAGCCCTAGAGAGATGGCATAGAGACACTGTGTACTTTTGCATCATCGGGACGCTGCTTTGCAAAAACCGCCTACGGGAGTTCGGGAAACAGTTCCGTGGCTAGATGCGCGCCACGGTGCGGGTGACTAAGATGTCGCTGTGAGCGATCGCTGGCATATTGTTCCCTGAGAGTCCCAGCCCAAGTGGAGGTCACGTTTGGTAAATAGGCGACCGTAAACCAGAGTGGCACCGGCACCGGTACACGACACCGGGTTCTATCTAGGCAAGCAAAACCTTCCAACACTTCCAACACCACCATCCGGCGCTTCCATCCGGTCGCATCGGTTTCCCTTTCGCGTGGTACGCTAATTAACGATGCCATTTGCGGGTTATGAATCACTAACCAGAACCGGTTCAGTGCAGTACATTCGGACGGAGCGCGGAGCCCGCACCGCGGGGAGTTAAATCAAACGTTGGCGACTTGGAGGTTGGAGGTTGTACTGTACAGCACAAACAATTTGCGACGGAACAGACAGTTTTTCATCTCTTCCTGCAATGGTTTGGAATTGGTATGGCGATCAGCGTTAGCGCTCTTATCGAGGTCGGGTTGGAAAAATGCTTTCCCCACACGCCTTGGTAAACGCTAACGATTTGTGTAAACAGCTTGATAGATGGGAGATGCTCGAGACTAATCCGGGAATTAATTATCCGGTTCTAAGGGCGTTGAGAGAACGTATCTGAATAGGCCACGTGAGTTGGTTTAATCGTTAATTTATATATACTTTGGAGCGTATTTACATTGAAGATTTCATTGATTTTTCATTACAATAGATTTTTTAATGTCCAGGTTCATCCTGAACTGGTGTTTGAAGATGCACAGCAGTCTATCCATCAATCAACATTTCATAGGATAAAAGAACTCTGTTTAAGGGCATAATGTTACCTCCAAAAGCGCCATTGATTCTCCTTTCACGTAAATCAGGAACATCTCCAGAAACTGAGCTTGAGCTTGATCTGTTCCAAGATCTATCAGAATTCTTCAATCTGTGCAATTTGGTAGATCTTCTAGTGCAGATTCAATTAGATATCAGTATTAATTAATGGATAGGAGACTCTGTCTGATGTAAGAGTTCCCGATTGCTTGTATCGCGTATTAATGTACTTACCTACTTACTTATCAAGCGCGTCAACCGCTTCGTGGCCTGCTCCAAAAATCCTCGATACAAGAAAATCCAAAAACGGGGTAGGATCTCGTAATCGCTGACTTGTGATCGCCGACTCATACAGTGATACTTGGTCCGCTGCTCGAGGCGATAGCGTCGTAGGTATTAACACGGCAGGATAGTTTACCCCGTAGTGAAGACTGACTATCGAACTCGGTGGTATCAATAAGTCTAGTAGATGGCCGGCTAGGTTCCAAACAGAAGAACAGAGATATACAACGTTTTCTTCTTCTTCTTATATGGCAACTACAACCTCGGTAGGTCTTGGCCTGCTAGCAATTGCTAGCTTTCTGTGACTTATTTATACCCGTAGCTGGATAGTCAGTCCTGCGTACGGGGAGGCGGTCCGCCGGGATTCGAACCCCGGTCCTGCCGTGTGAAGACCGGCGCCGCTATCGGATACACCACCGGGCCGCCCCATACAACGTTTTAGGTAACATAATTTCTACGCCTTGGTTAACAGGTTACGGCCTTCGTCAGAACGGAAATAAAGTTCATCATTACATCATTCTAAAAGCAGTGGGAAGATAGCTTCATCGTCTTACTCCAGGATGTCCAGGGTGAATATCATTGACCTGATGACTAACCTAACATCTAACAACAGCAACTAGGATAGTTACGCAAAATCAATAGCAGTAGACTATTACTAGTAGACTACCACTTTAGAGGAGTTGAAAACTGCAACAAGCTGCTAGCCACCGGATAAGCTTGAAAGGTATCTTTAGACGCAACAGAAAGATGTGATGATCTGACAGTTCGTAAATCATATGTAAATACAAAACACATTTCTTACAGCACACTGCCAAAACAGAGGTGAGTTTGGAGTTCCACACGTATCTACTAAATATCCAGTAATTCGTTATCAAGCGCGTCAACCGCTTCGTGGCCTGCTCCAAAAATCCTCGATACAAGAAAATCCAAAAACGGGGTAGGATCTCGTAATCGCTGACTTGTGATCGCCGACTCATACAGTGATACTTGGTCCGCTGCTCGAGGCGATAGCGTCGTAGGTATTAACACGGCAGGATAGTTTACCCCGTAGTGAAGACTGACTATCGAACTCGGTGGTATCAATAAGTCTAGTAGATGGCCGGCTAGGTTCCAAACAGAAGAACAGAGATATACAACGTTTTCTTCTTCTTCTTATATGGCAACTACAACCTCGGTAGGTCTTGGCCTGCTAGCAATTGCTAGCTTTCTGTGACTTATTTATACCCGTAGCTGGATAGTCAGTCCTGCGTACGGGGAGGCGGTCCGCCGGGATTCGAACCCCGGTCCTGCCGTGTGAAGACCGGCGCCGCTATCGGATACACCACCGGGCCGCCCCATACAACGTTTTAGGTAACATAATTTCTACGCCTTGGTTAACAGGTTACGGCCTTCGTCAGAACGGAAATAAAGTTCATCATTACATCATTCTAAAAGCAGTGGGAAGATAGCTTCATCGTCTTACTCCAGGATGTCCAGGGTGAATATCATTGACCTGATGACTAACCTAACATCTAACAACAGCAACTAGGATAGTTACGCAAAATCAATAGCAGTAGACTATTACTAGTAGACTACCACTTTAGAGGAGTTGAAAACTGCAACAAGCTGCTAGCCACCGGATAAGCTTGAAAGGTATCTTTAGACGCAACAGAAAGATGTGATGATCTGACAGTTCGTAAATCATATGTAAATACAAAACACATTTCTTACAGCACACTGCCAAAACAGAGGTGAGTTTGGAGTTCCACACGTATCTACTAAATATCCAGTAATTCGTGAGTTACTCAGGAAAAAAAATCCAACATCATGTCACGTAATACTGGATCGCTATAAACGTTGCAAGTAAAAAATTGAAAACAAAGCTTTTGTACTTTACAAACTTGTACACTATTGTGTTTCTCCTCTACACAAATATCATCCTGCTTCTGTTTATCCAATTTGTAAGCGTACCCACCAAGACAATCCTTAGTACATAATGTACGCTTATTACAAAACCATTACATCTTGCGCCACGCACATGAATGCGCATTCACGTTCGCGCTCAGCAATCGTTGCCACCATAACGCACCAAACCAACGAGACACACTCCGATCAAACTGCCCTGCTAAACACACAACACCAACAGTTCAATAAAAGGGCTTGTAACGCCCTAGCCCTAGGGGAAGAACACGAGATCGTACCCGGCGACAGACGATTACAAATTTCGTGATGAGTTTTATAGCGTTTGCTTGTTAGCAACAGTCGGCGGCACTTGTGTGCACATGACCCACCCGAGCAGCATTCGTAATTCGTACCATCAACATCCATCCTCCCCCCACGATCGGCATCAACGGGAGATCTCGCGCGAGACATTTGATGGCTTTTTAGCCTACCCACCACCGAAAGGGATCGATCGTGTAGGTCACGATCGATACGTGCAGCCGCTGCGTGTGAGTGTAATCGGAGATTGTTGGAGTCTAATGAGCAGGGGGATGATCGTAAAAAATGTGCGTAAAACATATTTTAACGAGTCGCTTTTATGGGAAACGCGTGTGCTGGAAAACGTAACGGTTGTCGACAATGTTTCGTTTACATGGCGCAACGAAATTATGAGTTACGAGCTACGTTCCGGATTTGTTACGTATCCTAATTATGATTTCGTCTTTAAATGAAGACAATATTTAATGTGTGTGTGTGTGTGTTTTTGAAGCTGGAAATGCTTTTATCGCAACAGGAATGGTTGTAGGACGTTTAATGATGCCATTTCGTTGTACTCCTAATTGGTGCTCTTGGTCAGAATTTTGAACTTCACGATAGAATCACTTAATTCTATAGCGGAAGACCTTACTAATAAACTTTTTGCTATAATAACTTAAGATTCATGAAAATTACATATTTCTAATTGGAGTTCAAACACTGAAATAACGATATGCAAGCGATCAATAAAAAGGTAATATATTATAGACGGTTTAATATATTCAAACAACTCATGTAAAGCTGCTAATAGCACAGGAAACAATTTCTCAGGTGTAATAAAAAGAACATTTGAATATGACTTGCCACCGAACGGTTGAATTGCCACTTGCTCAGCCTTAAACGAAACTATCCCGCAAAAACGAACAAGCAAAGCGACTATTTCGGCAGAATCTAATTAGAAGAACATGGATTCTAACAAAAAAAAACTCCGACTCCTCGCTTCAAGTACCTAAACGTTTATTTCCGCCGGCGCTTCTGACGGTACGGATGGTATGGAACACGCTGAACAGCAGACAAGGATGTACAACAATAAACCCTGATACCATAAATCATTCGCCATTATGGCAGTTTGAATAACCTCCGCGTTCGGAGTCGGTTCGCTAAACCGAACCTAGACAAGCGTACTCCCCACCCCGCTTAACGAACCGACGTTTGCAGACGTGTTGGCTAAGGTAATGCCTTCCCCAGCTCGTGTTAGCTGTGGCACCAGCCCTCAGGTGACGAACTGCTGCTTCTGGCGGTACGCGAAGCACCCGTACCATATGGACCATGGAACGAGGAACTCATTCAGTAGACATGCGATTTCCTCATTTTATCACCCCCTAATTGAATAGTCACGACACCGGCCGTATCTCTTCCGTCGTCCAAAACCCTACCTTGCCTTGTACGGTAAGGCACGCCGGCTGATGTCAGATGAGTGTGACTTGGACATTGGACGCAAAATTATGCTAGATCTTTGAGATTCTGCACGAATCATCTGCTGTTTGGTCATCGAGATATGCAACCCCTGAATCAGTCAGGTGCCACAAACATAAAGTTTTGCAATCTTCTTCTGCCCGAACTCTCCTTCTGCGGACTGCAGTTTACGATGATCTTTAATCGATTTCGTTGGCAAAAATCTTCCCCGAATCTGGCAGGGTAACGTTATGATCTTGCCAAAAAAAACGACCAGCAACGCCGCCTGCAGCTTTTCCGAACGATTTATCATTGTGGCAAGCGCGACGTAATAATCGTAATCGATTCAATCGAATCTTCCATACCTTGATCCACTGGTTCTCGCCCCCAAGCCCAATCAAACCCTGTAATTGTGGGGAGCCTGTATCGTTTGCTGGCCCCATAATATAGCCCCATTCTATGCTTGGGAGGCTCTATCTTTACCAGCATGACCTTCAACTTGCCCGCAACTCGTTCCGAACGAGCTCCAAGCTGTATGTATGCTTCCTTTTCGACTAAATCTTACGAGCGGAGCAACCGAAACCGGACAGAGAAGAATTGGGGAGGTTGAGAACAACAACAAAAAAAACCGCATCTGAAACATATCTGCCAAAAACGAACCATCCATGGTGTCTGGGTCCGAACCGTTGGTCTTCTTCGAAGATAATTATCTTCATCTTTGCCGAAAACTTCATCTGCCTGGCGGCCGGGAGTGGAGTGAGAACCGACTCCGGCGATTGCCGGTACAGCCTCCGTCGAACCGGTTCTGTGGCTTTTGTAATCGCCTCCTCCGGCGCTGGCCGTTTCGTCAGGTTTTGCTGGTGTGTGCCTCGTTTCCTGGTTCTGTTTTCCAAAAAACCAGTGTCCCGAGGGTTGTTCTCAAGCGCCCCAGAGCCTAGTGGCTTCAGCACTTCACAACTAACAGAGTGTACCATCCCGACGCACTGCACTGAATCGAAGATCCGAAGAGGGTACGTAGGGTACTTCGATGACAGGCAGCAAATCTCAACCGAAACAACCCGATCCGATGCATAGTCCGCCCGGCAGGTGAGGCAGATGCTCACCAACACCGACCTCAAGTCACTGAGTCTACGGGTTGTGGTGCACTGTACACTCTCAAGCACACCCTGTAAACACACAAAACGCAACCATGTGGTTGTACCTCGCCATCTCAACCAACCGACCGCTTGAGTGTGGAATAAATTTATGGAATGATACTCTGCTCTGCGGCGATAAATAATGAAACGATATTTATTCCAACCGAACTACGGCGTCTGTTCTACCTTACGGATGCGGAGACCGGTTGGCATATTGGATCGCCTGTCCGCCACCCATCCGCCGCCTTCCTCTCCATCGCAGACAGTCAAGTCCCAGGCCGGCAAAATGCGGAAGAGTGTGTTAAGGTCAATCAGTAACCGCCCGAAGTGAAGAGTCGCGCGATACCGGTGAGACGCGCGTGAACGTGGACCGCTGTGAAATCACGGAAATCCCAACGTGTGCTACACGCACTGGATATGCCGCGGTAAACCGTCCCGCAAACTCTTTGTGCGAGTTGCGAGATTGTGGCCGAGATCGTGAACCATTTGATCGTGGTTAGTGTCGCTTTTGTGCGTGTTGGAGGCACGCGTACCGCTGCCGTAGATAAAAATAGTTGGCAGCCGTGTTTTCAGGGACGTTTCAACAAAGCCGCACCGTGAGGAGGCCGTCGAACTCGCGGTACAGTGCGGTGCTTCAGACTTTGATTAAACATTTTGACAGTAAATACAGATGGTCGCCAAAACGAGAAACGGTGGAAGCTGTCGGTGGGAAGAAACGGTGGAAGCTGTCGGTGGGAAGAAACGGTGGAAGCTGTCGGTGGGAAGAAACGGTACGCGAGTTCAATACAGATGCGTCCTAGAATCTCAAGATCTTCAAACCTTCTTCAGATCAACAGAAGAAGACTCGAGCACTTTTTGTAACAAACGTAACACTAACAGTAAGCAATAACTATACTAAAAAAGTGAAAAAATAGTGGACTGACCAACTCTAGAGTCTCGATGACATTAGGTGCCAGAGTGTTAGGCCAAAAAGAAGAAGCTATCGTGGAACATGCCCAAAACCTTATATCATATTACTGGGTTTCAGCAGTCTATAATAAACGATACCTAGCTGATTCCACCTAATGCAGAACAAGAGTTGATTATTAATTGATTCTATGGAAGACACGACGTTAATTCCTCACGAGATATTAACCATATGATCATCGTCAGTCGCAATTGAGAGTAATAAACATTTTCATTTGTATCAAACGCGTTCCCGATAACACTCTAAGAAGCAATGTATAAAAATCTCTTAGAATCAATTAATTTGAATCGACTTTGGCTAGTTTCAATTCCCATGCGTTCAATTATTTTAAATTCAATAATTTTAAAATTCAAATACAAATGTGTCAATCAGCTTTCACCTACAACCTCTCTGTGGGATCTTAGCAGTGGTAAATAAATTATACAAGCAGTGTACACGGCAGAGAAACACGCACAACTTAATGGCTCAATTGCGATTGATCATTGTCGACTCTATCAGGTCGACAAAATTTTTGGGTCGTCTCTTTCTTAATATTATCCCTAATGAACACTCAAAAACACCTGATCTTGACCCCTTTACTAGTCCCACCGTTAAAGAACAAAGTCACCGATATGCCACCAAGAACCTCAGTCATACTACGGACCCTCCAAATATACGTCATCATATCGGTTTTGCCGAGCCCTGACGTTACTACCTAGGTCACCAAGACTCACAAATTCAAATCGACCAAGCATGGTCCTTAGTGCTCAGTCCTTAGATTCCATAAGGTAAGACAATTGCCTTTTTCTTGAAGTTGAAACAGACAACATTTGTTTTAGAAAAGGACTTTTTGTGCATAACTTAAGTGAATCCACAAACATAAAATAATGCCAGTAACGTACTCTTTCTAAGGTTAAATTGTAACTCAACATTGATTATCTGTTCTGTCCTGATGATACTTTTTGACATTTGATTACACCAAGTCTATGAATGGCAAACTGTACTAATAGTCTCTGTACACTACAAAGTCTATAAACTAACACGTTGTTGAGCATCTTGTGACCTTATGTTAGCTTATAGCACTGGTAGCGGCCGTCCTTCAAGAATAAAATAGTCCTGGAGGTTCCTTAAATCCTTGAACAGAAATCTTGCTGTAGTTTTTTTATACTATGCTACATTTTTCTATACAACTTGGAACTATCCGAATAATAAAGCGATTAGTTAGTAAAACCAATTATTAACCATTGCAAACTAATGTTATTTTACAAATGTATTGGACTAAATATATTCAAGAAATCATCAAACATGCCATCAACAACAAGGCCAGCAACATCATCACTCTTTTATTTTTCTCATTCTCATTGTTGCCGTGCTACCTATTAACGTGAGATAATTCTTATCAACCTCCGAACCTACCATGAAGCACTATTTACGATCTGTTTATAAACGCTTTTGCAGTACTTCCTCGTTAAACGACATGTTTTAAAGTGTGTGGCCCTATACAACCGTCACAATCATACGCGTCGATCGTTGTTTACTGAACGGATTTCATAACAAGCACAGAAAACACCAAAACCGGCCACAGTTTACAGTAATGCCGATTGCGCATTTGTGTTTCCACCGGGCAGCCCTTACAAAACGCCAACGCAACTAGCAAACTTGGAACACAATTTCCTGCTGCAAGACTTTCGCTTTCCTTTTTTTGTTTGGGTGGTAAATTTTCCTTTGTAATTACAACGATCGGTAGCTGCGTGTTGCAATTCTGCTGTTGCTGCTTAATTATAGACCGCCCTCTCGTCGCGAATGGATCCGCTCAGCCACGGTGGAACAAATCTTACTCGCTTTATTTATTTCTTTCCTTTTGGAAGCGTCTAACGCAACACCGAAAGCACCTTGCAATAGAACGCCTAATCCTCCATGACTCATCCGACTGTAGTGTCGTGCTGAAGGTGAGTAAACATCCCAAAAAGTCCCACTACAGCCGCTCGGCAGTATGAATGGCAGTGTAATTTCAAGCACCGTGTCGTGTGATGTTTTTTTTTTGCCCAGCGAACTTGTGCGAAGCGCAGCCGTGGTGGAGTCATCGTAACAACATGAATTTGATTGATTGGTTAATTGAGGCATTATTCATCACGCGTTCATAAAGCTGCGGGATGGCGTACCGTGTTTAGGCTTGATGCGTTGTCCAAAACGGAGCTTCCACTTAATTAAAGCTCTTGTGAGGGAATTGCGAAAGGAGTGGGAAAATGTAGAAACAGAACAAAAATAAACAGAGAAGTACTTGAAAGATCATGATTATAAGGCGATGATGATCGTAGATGGCAGGAAGATTACAAATAATTTATCTTTTCAAGTACAAAAAAAGTAGGAACAAGTTTTAAAAACACATTGAACACATTTATTTAAACTTAAAGAAACAATCAGTTTCCTAGACAAGGTTCAGAATATATGACAACACAAAAGTTAATAAATTGGAGTTTGAAGTAGTTTGGACGAAAAGAAAAAACTTAAACAGCTATTTGACAACAACAAATAAAATGATATTAAAGAATAGTAAATAGCAATTTTCGAGAAAAAATAATAGAAATCTGCTGAAAATAATGAAAATATCAAACAACTTACATTTTCAAATAAAAAACAACAAAAAAGAAGTATTCTTAAAAAATCTTATGTTTAGAAAAATTAACAATTTTCTATAAATGGTTCAAAACATAATACTTAAGTAGAAATAAGTGAAACAACAACGAAAACATTAATAAAAAAACAAGAAACAATAGAACATTAGAAACAAAGATGAAACAAAATTCGAGGAAACATTAGTAAAAATTTGTAACAAAACAGGAAAATAACAAATTACTTGTTGTAACGTAGTTCAAAAGATAATATTTAAGTAAAGAAAAGTGAAATAACAACGAAAACATTAATAAAACCCCAAGAAACAATAGAACATTAGAAACAAAGATGAAACAAAATTCGAGAAAACATTAGTAAAAATCTGTTACAAAACATGAAAATATCAAATAACTTGTTGTAATAAAATAATGTTTTCAAATGAAAATTTTAAAATTAAAGACAAATTTTGCGTCTAAAACAAATTGTCTAAACATGGTTAAAAATTTATTATATTTTAGTTTTAATAAGTAAAACAATAGTACACAATCTGAACTAACAGGGTAAAGGAAAATGTAAACGAAAAGAGAGAAACACTTGCTGCTCAAGTTTCACAAATTCGACAAAAACAAATATGTAGATTGCTCTTTCCATTTTGTAATACAAAAAAAAACAACATTTGAGAAACAACTAAACTAAAAAAAACTAAACTAAACATACTAATCTAAGTATAGAAACGAAAACCTAACAAAACAAGAATAATAAAAATTAAAAATAAGGATAAAAAATTGAATAAAAACAATTTTTATTTATTTATTTATTTATTCCATTATTACGGCATGGTGCTGTATTGTCAACATAAAAACATGGAAATATTGCAATAAAATGTTCTGAAAAGAGTACTTTTTTAATCACCACACAAATAACTTAATTCAATTTACTTTAAAAAGATAATTATAACATGAGAAAATAATTATTCAACACCTCGAACATCTTTAGAACTAGTTCAAATAAATCAAGCAAACAAGTCATTAATACAATATTATTTTGCTTTAAAGTATGACGCGTTTTCATTCATTTTCTTCATTTCTTACATGGTTTAACGGTTTAATGTTTTTCGTTTCTGCGAAAGAGGATTTCACCATCCGTTGAATCATTCGTTTCCCGTGGTTATATTTCGCAGTTTTGTCTAGTAATACTTCATCAGTCCTTTTTAACCGAGCCCTTTATTTACACACTTCAACCCTGTTTTTCTAAGGTTGTACCTAATTGTGTTGATTAGTTTTTTTAAAAAGATTATGTCACTTCATAAACTGATTTCCAAAAACACCAAAACACACTGAAACGTGTGACTTTAATTCTCCGTTCATTCAAGCGACATGTTGACACATGTTGGCGGATGATGAATGGAGTACCCGAACTAGTTCAGCTCTGCTCCATCCACGGACCTAAGCCGTGACGAATTACATTACAGCCAGAGTGAGCAAAAGAGCGAACTGCTACCGATCAAGCGAATCCATCCTGTAACCGACCATGCGGTTTTCCACCGAAATCTCACGCACGCAATCACACACTAGGCTGACCCGAAAGGAGGCGAGAAAAATAAGGCAACGTCTGCCGCCACTACTGACCAGTCCGGGTGTGTGTGTGTGTCTGAGTCGTCACGGTGCACGGATTACGCCATAACTCCGTTTGCTCACTGCACTCTGGGAAGAAGCATTGCCGTGGCCCCAGCAAATTGGTAGCCGTGCAATGTTTTTCAAACCATACGTACATTACATTACCGAGCGTTCGGTAAAATATTTCACCTCGTTGCCTACCTACCTCACGGACACCTGGACCTGAACATACACACACACCGCATGCTCTTGCTGTAATGGTCGTGATCCGTGTGCCGTCCGTGACGTAATGGAGGCGGCGGACTTTCGTGCAAACGGGCCTTTTCCTCTGCGTTATTTCATAGCGGCTTCGCAAACGGCATGCCGCCAGATCGGAATCATGGAGTAGCCTTTTTTCTTTCTTCTCCTCGTTTTGGGGGACGGGGGGGGAGTAGGTTTTGTTCAGAGTGTGGCGTCTACCAACACACGGTCTGTGAGCGCTACCGAATCGAAAGGAAAATCAACGCACCTCAACGTTTACGGATAAATGCGACCATTGTTTACTTTTAACACCTCGGACCATGTGAAGCTGTAATGATCAACGATTTTGAAGCTTTCTTCTGACCATGGTCATGAGCTTTTCTCTCTCTCTCTCGCTCTCTCTCTCTCGCTCTCTCTTTCTCGCGGTACGCAGACACAGTTGCACAACACCATTGTGTGTCACTTGGTTTCGAATGCAAACGAGAAAAGCGCCGAATGCTCATTAAATCACGCCGGAAAAGTGTAGCAAGTGCACTTTAACACCGTCCACTAGGAGAAACTTTGCAGCGAGGAGTCACAGTTGCTTATCTTCGATCTAAGCTCTCGTGCGCACTACTCGAGCACGTGGACTCTTTTAATAAGTGCGTTCGCAAAGACAATTTTATCTCATCATTATGCAAGTCCACCGTCTAAACAATGAACTTCACCACAAACGCTTACTTATGAGTGATTTTTAATTTACATTAAATTGAATTTATTTTATAAACAACTATTCTCTTCTAGCTAAACCTTCTATATTTACATAGATCTTTCACTCTTTTGCCCGTTGCACCCTGACAGTAGACGGCCAAATGCATCGATTCATCGTGCTAGATGAATGCAATCCGCAAAGAAAAGCCGCTTCAATGAAACACCGACATGTAAAACAATGGTTGCAGGTCAAATCTGCAAACGAAAAACGTTACGAAAAAAGGTCATAAAAAATGTGTAAAAATGAAATGCTCACTGAATTGGGAAGAGAGGTGAAAGTGAAAGCGAACGAATGTCGGCGCGCAACTGCGGTTTTTGTGGTCACGCTCTAATTATTGACGGTGAGCCGAGACGACACTTACACAAACCAGCCCGAGACAGACAAACAGACTGCGGCTTGGTTGGGAGTGTTATAAATATTAGTTATTTATTGTATGCATGGGAATCGAAACATTCAACTTTAGTGCAAATTCTCTTGCTGAATAATAAAGCGTTCCTCTCGACACGGTGTAGTGGAATGTTTGAGGTTTTTAAATTCAAGTTTGCGCTGGTTGGGCTTAGTGGCCATTTTAAGCTGGTAGACATATTGCGTAATGAAAGTTGTCACACTGAAAACGTGCTCATTACGGGCTTCTAAAGTGATGGCAGACGCATCAACGCCATCGCTCCATCTCAACCTGAGCGTAACACACTTCCTCTGTCGATGTTGACGGCCTATAAGGACTTCCAGGTATGAGTCGTCCGGTACCATTCTCATGACATGACCACCCCACCGGAGCCTGGCGAGTCTATTTCACTGCATGATGGTGAGGTCATCTAGAAGTATCAATAGTTCTTCACTGTAGCGGGTCCTCCATTATCGAGTCAGAGTTGGTAATTCTCTTTTCAATAAATTCATTGGTCTATCAGGTGTACCACAAGGAAGTGTCCTCAGTCCCCTTTTATTTGTTCTATTTATAAATGATTGTACTAATATTTTACCACATAATGGACACCTGCTATACGCGGACGACATAAAACTGTTTCTTCCAATATCCTCGACCAATGATATTTGTATACTTCAATGTTATCTTGACTCTTTCTCCTCGTGGTGTGGGTCAAATGGTTTAAAACTATGCACGCATAATTGCTATTCAATTTCTTTCGGGCGCCCCTATGCAATGAAAATTGCCACAAACAACCGTCCATCCAACTGTCCTATACAACGTGTGTCTTTAGTTAAAGATCTAGGTGTATGTATATCTTGACGAGTCTCTATTATTTAAGGAGCAGACTAATGTAGTAATAGCTAAGGCACGTAAAATGCTAGTTATTATAAGTCGTATGTCTGTGGATATTTATGATCCTCTTTATCTTATGGCCCTATATTGTTGTTTGGTTAGATCTACTATTGAATACGCATCTGTGATCTGGGCCCCCGCTGATATTACTGCCTTACAACGAATTGTGAGCATTGAGCGAAAGTTTACCCGAATGGAAATCGGCTCTCTAAATCGGCATTCTAATGTCCCTATGCCTCCATATCCAGTGCGTTGCCCAGTATGCTGGGTCTTGTGAACCAAGAGTCCCGCTTCTCACATGCGCAGGCGATTTTCATTGCTAACATCCTATCCAATAATATTGATGCACCTTCCCTACTATCCTCCTTAAACCTACATATATGTCCCTTGTCGTCGTCTCCGGTCCCGTCCCCCTTTGTTCACACCGGTGCGTATCACGTCTTTTGATCAAAATGATCCGTATCTTCGAGCGATGAAATTATTTAACAACTTCTCACACCTATTTGATTTCAACATAACTATTTCTACTTTCCAGTCCCGTCTTTCTAACTATTCTGAATGTTAAAATTAATGTCTGGTTGTCCCACTCCCACCCCTTACTAGAATTTAAGACTAGAGTTAAGCTAGAGTTTATGATATTTTTGTCAATCCGAAAGGCAGACACTTTTTTAAATACAATAATAATAATAATTACTATTGTTACTCTTCCACAAAATAGGAAAGAAATCACAGTATATTCAAGCAAACGACACCATTAGCAGTCATTGCAGGCATTTGGTGGAATGATCAGAAGACTATTATGATCTGCTATAAAAAGCTAGAT
Organism: Anopheles maculatus; assembly: GCA_002091835.1. Lineage (NCBI taxonomy): Eukaryota > Metazoa > Arthropoda > Insecta > Diptera > Culicidae > Anopheles > Anopheles maculatus. The sequence continues at coordinate 40,709 of KZ061771.1, forward strand.
GATAAACATTCATACTAATTTCATATATATGTACGTCAAAACAACCACACAACGATAAGCAGTACAACACGTGGACTTTATCTCACTTCATAATATCGCGAGGCCACATATGGCGACATTGGTATTGAAAAAAACCCGGTGCTGGAGATGTCTGACGCAGGACACAGAAAGCTAACAATAGCAGGCCGAGACCTCACGAGGTTGTAGTGCCAAAGAAGAAGAGAAGACGTGATGTCTGATAACTGAGTGTCTGACACTCCATGATCACCATTCCTGGCGAATTGGCATTATCATCATATTAATTGTAACCCAGGAACTCAGAACATTAATAAAGAATTCAAATCTTTTAAGGACTGATCAGATACTACTCCCTTTTTAATGGAGAAGTATTCCTTCGCTAAGCAAATGATCAAAGCTTAATTGTAATTTCCCACAATAAACATCCAATTTACTGATCTCCTTCTTCATCTTTAGCTCTACAACCTCTAAAGGTCGTAACCTACCATTGCAGATATACAAAAGTAGCTGGATAGTTGGTCCTGCCTGCGGATGGGATTCGAAGCCTGGTGCTGCTGTGTCCACAGGACCAAAAATGAAAATCCCCGGAAGCCTCGTCCATAAGACCACCAATTATCAGACCTACTAAATAGTTCTGATAATTGATCACGCTGTCCATAGCAAGCTACAGATTTTTAAAAGATGTTATACGTAAAAACATCGGGCGGTCCGGTGGTGTATACGATAGCGGCGCCGGTCTTCACACGGCAGGACCGGGGTTCGAATCCCGGCGGACCGCCTCCCCGTACGCAGGACTGACTATCCAGCTACGGGTATAACTAAGTCACAGAGAGCTAGCAATTGCTAGCAGGCCAAGACCTGCAGAGGTTGTAGTGCCAGAGATGATGATGATGATTTTATTTTTTATTTTATTTTATTTTACATGTATACATTTGTTTGCTCCGTGGCTGAACAATGTCTTAAGACTAAGGACGTAAACCGTTTAACATATGAGAATTCTAGAACGGAAGTGTGATGGGTGAGGATTCAAGGGTATGAGAGGTTCGAGGATGTTAGAAGAGAGGATCGGAAAGCGGTGATGGAGGAGTTGTAGTCGAATAGATCGGAGAAACTGTTGAAACTGCGCAGACAAACGAGGAAAGGGTCGTTGTGACCGAAGCATGTGCGTCGGGACACGACAGCCAGCGGAGCACGAGGACGGAGGAGTCGGGTGGGGACGTATAGGCCTGTGCGGAGGAGAAGATCGGGAGCATCGGTAACGTGCAGGAGCAGGCCAGCGATGAAGACGGCACTAGCCACAGAACGCCGCTTCTCTAAGGACGCCAGCCCCAGGAGTTGGCAACGTGTTTCGTAGGAAGGAAGAGCATGACTGGAGGAGCCAAGGAACCTGCGGATAGCTAGCCTGGTGAAGTAGCGCTGCACTTGTTCCAGCTTGGCGATCCAAAGTGAGGCCGAGGGACACCAGACGGTGCACCCGTACTCGAGGATGGATCGGACCAAGCTGCAGTAGAGCGACTTCATACACAGAGGGTCGGTTATGTCAGCGGAAAATTTGCGAATTAGACCCAGGGTCTTATACGCTTTTGTGAGGATGTGGCCGTAGTGTTCATGGAATGTCATTTTACTGTCGAGGATAACGCCAAGGTCATTAATAGCATAGGATCTAGTGAGGGCTTGTGAGTTGATGGAGTATGGAGCCGAGATAGGATTGAGGGATCTACAGAAGGAGATAACGGAGCACTTGTCGAGGCTTAGGGAGAGACAGTTGGAAGAGCACCAGTGAGAGAAGGAATCTAACAGCTGTTGCAAGGAGGTGGAGTCACGGGGGTGCGTTATAGGGAGGAAAATTTTCACATCATCAGCGTACATAAGATGTGAGTCTGTGGGAAGGAGGTAGCTTAGGTCGTTGATAAAAAGGATGAAGAGAAGGGGACTGAGGACGCTGCCTTGTGGGACGCCAGTAGAGCAGGTAGAAAAGGTTTCAATTCTGCTTCTTTCTCAGCCTAACGACCTCTCACTGTGGGATAACGGCCCAGATGAGACATGAACCTCGGTCCTGCCGTGTGAAGACCGGCGCCGCTGTCGTATCTACCACCGGGCCGCCCCTACACAAATCAAATTTAAATTTTACGTTACTTCATAAAGATTAAAAATTGTCAGAATTTTCTAGAATCAAACGAGAACTATCGTTCCAGCATGCTCTAGTGCATTAAACAACGATTAAATGACATGCAGCACATAAACCATATAGTAACAAACAACACGACAAAATAAAAATGATAGTAAATGAACGCCGTTGTCTTTAGCAACTTAAACGATCATACTCAAGTACATATATCCCTCAATATTTCTGATTACTTTTAATGATGATTGATTTTTATCATCCATTAAAATAGTATCTTAAAGATGCCTTTAAACACACTGATATTCGGCTACAACCAGCTTACATTTGTTTTAAAGCCAATTTCTTTCCTCATGCCAAACGACCCCCAACGATCGCTGAGCATCGTTTAGCAGGCGCATTGCACAATCTTTAATGCGTTAGGATCGTTTGGACCACCTCACGCGGGCATCAAGATCTGTTCGGCCGCCGTTGTAGGAGTTAAATGCTCATGTTGGGAATGTGTGCTCAGCTGCCGCCGCCGCAGGCAACGGTGCACGATTCCTGTCCCGATCAGGTTAATCGTGAGAGCTGACCATGAAATCGACATGAACTTGTGATTTTTTGGGCAAAATTTATGACACATTCTTCAGTCTTACTTTTCCTCTTATGCGGTTCCTAGCTTTCGGTGAGACGAATCACGAATCAGGCCGGCATCAGGTGGTCTGGCCCGTTGCGACACCCAAATGTTGGTCGTCGACGTTCTACAGCTCAGGACGCACCGTCTGGGGGTTTAAAAAACAGAAATACATTGATCTGACCTAGTTCGAACACTGCCGCACGACAGCCGGTATCGACAGCATTCGATTGCTTGCCAAATTCTCGGATGATTTGTGAGTTTTGTGCCATCGAGTTGGGAGTGCTGGGAGAGAAATTTGAAACTGCACAGAAAATAATGTCCAACCCATTATAGGCACCAGGCGTTTGAGTGGTTTTTATTTTAATTGATTCCCGTCAAATGCTTTTTTTGGGCAAATTTTTGCAGCGCGTCTGGTGCCAAGGAGAGGGGTGTATGGTACAGGTGGCAGCAGTAATGGGGTTTGATAGAACCAAATCCAGCAGGTGGCCTCTAGCGTTAGTCACGCTGCTAATTGATACATAAAAATAAAATTAAAATAAAAAGTCCAGGAGATACTCAAAACTGTGTTTTGTCCACAGAATTGCAAATACCACATTCAAGAATTAAAGAACTATAATAACGCAAAACAAGTCGAAACCGAAGTTCGTCTCTAAAGTCTGTTTAGTACCCGTCAACACCTTCAAGTATGTTGCAATACAGAGATCTTCTTCAGATTGCTCGAAGACATTACGGAACTCAAGGCTCATTTGTTCTGAATGACTGTCATCGTTGAAACATAAAAAATATTGAAGAATCGTTAATCTTCCTAAACTCGCATAAAGATCGTTCAAACTCTGTATTGTTTTGACTTCGTGATCTCTAGAACTCCGGCAGTAGACATTATTTGACTGAAGTCAGCTATCGTCAGTGGAATAGCAATCGTTTTTTCGATCGGGAGTACTTCCAAAATGAGTAACTTTTTCAATCAAATCATATGGTGTCAAATCATTGCAAAAAAACTAGTTTACACAAAGCAAAAATCTTGAGGAGTATTTTAAGTACAAGACATTTAAAACAACATTGATTTCAGCGATTCTGAGGCTCTGCAATTCTCTTACAATACCACCAATAACATAAACAAGAATCCTAAAAGATTATTTGAAGGAGTTTAATTTCTATTTCTATCATTCTATCAACCTTTCAAACTTATCCAAAATGTGAAATAATGTGCCTCGAAAACAGATCATCAATATATGGAGATAATATCCAACTATCGAGTAAATCTTGCCCAACAAAATATACCATGTATGTAATCAACCAAAGTTTTCAAACAACCCGCTCAAAACGATAAACATTCTCATTTTGGCCTTCACGAAGTTTTGTTTGTTTACATCAGTGTTTTTGTGTGTGTGTCTCTTATCCTCTTGCTTATCTTCCATTCGTTGCCAAATAGTATCACAGCTTTTTTACGAGCCCGGTGCGTGTGTGTGTGGTGCCTCAAACACACGAATCTAAATATATAAAAACACCTAAGCAAACAGACCACCACTTCTTTCGTAGTTCTTGCCGGTACAGCTTTCCGAACCCGATAGTCGATCCATGATGATGACGACACACTTCCTGTCCTGTGCACGACCAAAGGACAACGCGAGCCACACACATGCTGTGGTCCCCCCGACTGGGCCAAGATAATGCGAACGGTCGATACGGCAGTTTATTAACTCTGCAATACATATATTATGCATTCGTTGCGGTGATGCCGACCCGATGTTTGCACAATTTGCGTCCCAGGATCCCATAATCACCGTGGGTCTGTTGTGGAAGGTTTATTTTTTTCTTGCGCCGTTCTTCTCTTCTTGCTTAATCTTCTCGACCGCGCGTTGAAGACCCTGAGCCTAACCAAACTCGAGCCGATACAGACCCGATCGCATACGTTCGACGACGTTTGGGTAATGTTTGAACAAGTTTTTTTGCGCAAAACGAAAAAAAAACCAACGAAACAACCGTCAACTTGTCCAAACACTGCGTGGCTCTCCAATACCCAAACACACCAAACCAGTCAGCCACGACCTTTCGAACGCCTGAAGGAACGCGCAACGCAGATAGATGGCGGAACGGTGTCTGTGTCGAATCAACTAGATACCGGAGCAAGGCCTAGAGCCTCGAACTGTTGGGGTATACGCACGCGAGGTTGCCACGCGTATGACACCCAAATCTAATGTTCGAGGTCAGTCCCAACACACCTCTTCACAACTCCATCCGCACCAAAAAATTAACACACTCGCACAGGCTGGATTATGTTTTGCCCGGCATTTGACATCTGATGCCCGACACGTCCACGTGCGTCGAGAGCTCTGACAGTTGCGAGCGGCGATCATCCGGCGATTAGTTTTTTTCTTTCGTTCTTGGTCGTTTTACAGCTTGGACGGCGTAACGCAAATGTGTCGTCGGGACACTCTTCAAACCGATCATTATTCATGTGACGCGCGAGTCGCCTCGAGATCGTGGTTGCTTGCTACATTGTGCTGCATTCTAGGCGACCATGTTTGTTTTGTTTTACGTACACCGATCGCCAATCGGCACAACAGCATTAGCAGTAAAACATACAGTTTGTAAAATTATCACTTATACATGCAGAGACCGGGGGGAAACACAATTTCAGTTTATTGCTCACGCGCTCAGTGTTCTTGGACGCGGCTTGGTCTTGTTTGGCATTTTGAATTCCCTACGACTCCAGATGAACTCAGATCCGGCCAGCAGAGGATTGGCCGGCAGCTGGAACCACTGTCCGTTTGATGTGGTGTGCGATGTGTTTGTCTTCTCACGTATTCAGCATATTCATTCGTTTCGCCCTACCCTTTCGATCTCTGCTGCCGAAGCTGCGAAGCCGGATACATGAATGGGAATGTTCATCTCCAATTCTACATTGCAGACAAGTTACAACTGTACCGCACTGTTGACGTTGGCTGTTCGATTCCGCTCGAATATGTATAAGGTGTCGTTTACTTTCAATTGGACATTTACCGGTTGTCTGATGCGCATTACGGTTCATGATGAAACACACACACAGCATTAGGAAGGATAGCCCGGAGGAATCATACTGACTAGCCTATACGTTTATTTTAAAAACGATCTCCTCATTTATAAATTTTATGTTTAAAACTGCATCATACAAGATTTGGCTTGATCGTAGATCTTACAAACTTAACAGGACCTTCAGCAACAACTTCCTTGGTTGGGAGTATGCAATGCATTTAACCGCGTACACCATCTGTTTGACTTCAATTTCCCTGTTTCCCACTTCCGATCTCTGTTATACAACTCCTCCTAACTACCTAATCTCTGTCCTATCCCATTGGCGTTCCTCCTTCCTTAGTTAATAAGAAATAAAATTGTTAAACCCATAGTGGCAGACATTTAGAATAAACAAATACAAATACAAATATAACTTGACGTTACTCACATGTATTACACTACTTGCAGAATATCCGAAATGATCTAGAGACTTCTTCTTCTTCTTTCTTGGCTTAACGACCTCTTAGGTCATGCCTGCCATTTCTGGCTTACTAGACTTATTGTTACCGCATAGTTGGATAGACAGAACTCACTATGGGGGAACGGCCCAGATGAGACTTGAACCCCAGTCCTGCCGTGTGAAGACCGCCGCCGCTGTCGTATCTACCACCGGGCCGCAAAAACTAGTTACTATGATCAAGAATAACTGGACACTTTATAAGTAAAAATGATGTCTCATTTCTCCACATTGCACAACATGAGCTGGGCGGAATTGGACAGAATTTCTAGAAAAGGTCAAGACATTGGTTTCAAAGGTGATAGGACGCAAAATATCTATCAAGTTGTAGCAATCATCAGAAATGTTTTCAAGATCACTTTTAGAAAATTTACTTGATAATACGAAATGTGTTGGAAAATAATGTAGAACTTGATGTACGTTCAGTTCTTCGACGCTGTTCACATACACAATTAAAAAGCGATTTCAAGTCTTCAAAAATGGCTGTCGGATAATCTTGGTCGACTATTACCGATTGCTGATCTCACTTAAGTTGTTAGGAATACATTACTTAAAGAGTCTAACTCTTCAAGTACTTAAGAGTCAAGGGAGTTACTTAAAGCCGTCTAACTAATTTTGAAAGATTTGAGAATAGAGATCTAGGTGTCTTCTTTTTGGACTGGAATCTCTCCAACACAGACGAATGACGGCTCAGTACGTTTTCTTTTATAAACATACTACTACTTCTTTCATTCTTGCTAAAATCAATTTCCAGGCTCTTTATCTTAATTTAATTGTGCGAGTCATTTTCTGAAATGTATCTCATTCTGGCTTTGTGTGAATAACTATTTATGTTCTGTGTTTGTTTTTTACTTCTTGAGAATTGTTATGTAGGCCACACCAGCTAATATATCTTTATATGAATTAAGAAATAAATAAACAATCAGATTTGTCATTGAGAGTATTCGAGTGTACGATTAAAGTGTTATACTGACTTGGAAACATAAATTGCACAATTATTATCAAAAAGATCTTCACATTCTTAATCAAGAACCCCTACATCAACGCAATCACAAGTAAAAACACTTTCTCGTGGCATCATAAATATTTCAAACTTCACACAAGCACGTGCAGAACAAAAAGAAACGATTCCCCATGTCATACCAGCAACGCCACCAAGATAATCAATTATCAAGCACCCAAAACTCAACACACCGGAAATAGCGATGCTAATGAAGCAAAAAACTGTTGTGTCTCGGCGCCCAATACAGAAACATACTGAAGAACGAACGAACGAAAATAAAAAATCAGTCCAAACGCCAGCCGGTTGCCTAATTGTGTATAATTAAAATCCATAGCGTACAAGCTACATAAAATGGTCACCGCGATCCGCTCTCAGTCGTACCGAGTCTGTGACAACTCGCTCAGCACACAAGAAACAGCACGACAGGCACGACTTGTCAAGCGATTCCGAGAGATGGCATACTACAAAAAAGCAAAAAATGGCAACCAACGAAACAGATCGAATAGCCACAGACAGTTAGCGCTATTATTGTTTCATATTTTTAAATTAGTCTAAATTGGTCCGAAGAAGCAAACGAATAAATCGGCGATCTTCGGGACCTGATGGGGGCTAATTTAGTCATTCCCCCAGTGCAGGGTGCGTTAGCGACCGTCAACGGATTCGTAAGCCATTCGAGCGTATGTGGATCAACCCGGCACAAGACTTGGCCGGACTTTGATTACCTTCAACGGCCAGCACGCAGATCGTTCGATGTGACCCAGTGAGGGTGTCGTTGAATCGAGCAAACGGGTTTAAAGCTAAGGGGTAAGTCCCTTTTCCGTATGGCAGGACCCTTTTTATTTTCGCTCTCGGAACTCTACACCGTACACCGTCCAAGCAACAGAGCTAACCCTCCACCGGACAAACTGCATCACACAGCACAGCAACTTCCTTGCAGAACGCGTAACGATGGTGGTACGAATTTAAAATAAATTGATCTTTATTTAACACCAGCCGTCTGTCGGGTTGTACAACGTTCGAGTTTAGTGGCGCATCTCCTGGTAAGTCGTTCCCAAGTACAGTCGCTGCAATCATTCACCCTGCCCAACTAGCGTGCCCGTCGATGTTTATATTCATTTGCACGGGTTATACGCTTGATTAATTCGTCAATTGAAGTTCGGATCAGAGATCCCAAGTTTGTCTTTATTTGGAACTCCCTGGTTCAAAGCGTTATTTGATTTACTTCGACCGTTTCTTAGAATAAGAAATAAAATTGTTAAACCCATAGTGGCAGACATTTAGAATAAACAAATACAAATACAAATATAACTTGACGTTACTCACATGTATTACACTACTTGCAGAATATCCGAAATGATCTAGAGACTTCTTCTTCTTCTTTCTTGGCTTAACGACCTCTTAGGTCATGCCTGCCATTTCTGGCTTACTAGACTTATTGTTACCGCATAGTTGGATAGACAGAACTCACTATGGGGGAACGGCCCAGATGAGACTTGAACCCCAGTCCTGCCGTGTGAAGACCGCCGCCGCTGTCGTATCTACCACCGGGCCGCAAAAACTAGTTACTATGATCAAGAATAACTGGACACTTTATAAGTAAAAATGATGTCTCATTTCTCCACATTGCACAACATGAGCTGGGCGGAATTGGACAGAATTTCTAGAAAAGGTCAAGACATTGGTTTCAAAGGTGATAGGACGCAAAATATCTATCAAGTTGTAGCAATCATCAGAAATGTTTTCAAGATCACTTTTAGAAAATTTACTTGATAATACGAAATGTGTTGGAAAATAATGTAGAACTTGATGTACGTTCAGTTCTTCGACGCTGTTCACATACACAATTAAAAAGCGATTTCAAGTCTTCAAAAATGGCTGTCGGATAATCTTGGTCGACTATTACCGATTGCTGATCTCACTTAAGTTGTTAGGAATACATTACTTAAAGAGTCTAACTCTTCAAGTACTTAAGAGTCAAGGGAGTTACTTAAAGCCGTCTAACTAATTTTGAAAGATTTGAGAATAGAGATCTAGGTGTCTTCTTTTTGGACTGGAATCTCTCCAACACAGACGAATGACGGCTCAGTACGTTTTCTTTTATAAACATACTACTACTTCTTTCATTCTTGCTAAAATCAATTTCCAGGCTCTTTATCTTAATTTAATTGTGCGAGTCATTTTCTGAAATGTATCTCATTCTGGCTTTGTGTGAATAACTATTTATGTTCTGTGTTTGTTTTTTACTTCTTGAGAATTGTTATGTAGGCCACACCAGCTAATATATCTTTATATGAATTAAGAAATAAATAAACAATCAGATTTGTCATTGAGAGTATTCGAGTGTACGATTAAAGTGTTATACTGACTTGGAAACATAAATTGCACAATTATTATCAAAAAGATCTTCACATTCTTAATCAAGAACCCCTACATCAACGCAATCACAAGTAAAAACACTTTCTCGTGGCATCATAAATATTTCAAACTTCACACAAGCACGTGCAGAACAAAAAGAAACGATTCCCCATGTCATACCAGCAACGCCACCAAGATAATCAATTATCAAGCACCCAAAACTCAACACACCGGAAATAGCGATGCTAATGAAGCAAAAAACTGTTGTGTCTCGGCGCCCAATACAGAAACATACTGAAGAACGAACGAACGAAAATAAAAAATCAGTCCAAACGCCAGCCGGTTGCCTAATTGTGTATAATTAAAATCCATAGCGTACAAGCTACATAAAATGGTCACCGCGATCCGCTCTCAGTCGTACCGAGTCTGTGACAACTCGCTCAGCACACAAGAAACAGCACGACAGGCACGACTTGTCAAGCGATTCCGAGAGATGGCATACTACAAAAAAGCAAAAAATGGCAACCAACGAAACAGATCGAATAGCCACAGACAGTTAGCGCTATTATTGTTTCATATTTTTAAATTAGTCTAAATTGGTCCGAAGAAGCAAACGAATAAATCGGCGATCTTCGGGACCTGATGGGGGCTAATTTAGTCATTCCCCCAGTGCAGGGTGCGTTAGCGACCGTCAACGGATTCGTAAGCCATTCGAGCGTATGTGGATCAACCCGGCACAAGACTTGGCCGGACTTTGATTACCTTCAACGGCCAGCACGCAGATCGTTCGATGTGACCCAGTGAGGGTGTCGTTGAATCGAGCAAACGGGTTTAAAGCTAAGGGGTAAGTCCCTTTTCCGTATGGCAGGACCCTTTTTATTTTCGCTCTCGGAACTCTACACCGTACACCGTCCAAGCAACAGAGCTAACCCTCCACCGGACAAACTGCATCACACAGCACAGCAACTTCCTTGCAGAACGCGTAACGATGGTGGTACGAATTTAAAATAAATTGATCTTTATTTAACACCAGCCGTCTGTCGGGTTGTACAACGTTCGAGTTTAGTGGCGCATCTCCTGGTAAGTCGTTCCCAAGTACAGTCGCTGCAATCATTCACCCTGCCCAACTAGCGTGCCCGTCGATGTTTATATTCATTTGCACGGGTTATACGCTTGATTAATTCGTCAATTGAAGTTCGGATCAGAGATCCCAAGTTTGTCTTTATTTGGAACTCCCTGGTTCAAAGCGTTATTTGATTTACTTCGACCGTTTCTTAGCGTTATTAACATGGTAAGCATCTCCCTGGTTTGGTCAGGAACTTGATGATGTTTTTTTTCTACAAAACTCAATGATGGACATTTGTGATGGGAACAATCATTCGACGCACAGGATGTGTGCAGTTTGCTTTATTTTGTCGTTCGTGTCAGTTCGTGACCGAGGGCCCTTTCGTGGCTCCCCGAAATTATGGTTGGTTGCCTTTGTTGCTGTAGCAGATATTCTGCAAGCCTTGATTAATCATAATTATTTATGCATTCTTTCGGTGCTGGACCGATTCCTCGGGGCTACCAGCATTTTCATCTGCGAATGCATTCTTCGAAACGATGTTCTTCTGCACGATTCGTCATTTTGTCCATTTTAAAATGGAACCAGGAGCTGTTGATTTGTTATACAACTTGAAGGTGAACGAAAAACCGAGGTTTTAAAGCTGTAAATGAAACTCAACTAATAGAGAATATAAAAATGTTGCCTCTGAATCACATACTATAAAAAGTACAACTCAGTATGCAATAAAAAAGTAAGTACACAGAGAAGACCCGAACCGGGAAGGGAATAAAATCAAAACGAAATACTAAAAACGAAACGCACTATTAAAATGTAGTGCATTCAATTTTTTGTGTTCTAACGTAACTAATTCCTTTCCAAACTCAAGCACCAGTACATTTGTGGTAATATTTCCACCGACACTTTAAAGCAACATTTGCTCCAACAGTAAGAACCTTTCAAGTCAGCACTGCCATTAACGCTCGGTACGCTCGGCCAAAGACGGAACTCGTTAGGAACTCTCTTCATCTTCTGTTTATTTTCAGGAGAACAGCTTTACCCAACCCATAAATACACATTCTTTAGCGTTCTCGCACACATCACAAGGAAAAAAAGAGGCACGTAACGCAACCAGGCAAACCGTCCGATCGTCAAACCTTTCGAAGCAAAAGATGGAAAATAAATACAACGCTCTCCTGCCGCGTCACAAACGATCTCTCCACTGGGTTCTGTGGAGAAAATGTGAGCAAAACAAAAAAAAACACCAGTACAAACCAACACGAAGCATTGGGCACATAAATGCGACAAACGAGACGCGTTCTTCGACGGCTTGTTTCATGAATGACGGACTCAAACAGAAGACTACGTTGACAGCTCATGGAGGGACATATATGCCGGCCCTGGCCAGTACCATCAGGAGACCCCACCAACAGACGATCACCGTGAAGAAGGGCGGTAAATAGGTTTTTTTCTTTCGCAACAGTCAATGGCAGTTTCCGTGAGACGTCGCACGAGAAGCTGACATCGAGTGCTGGAAAAACCTGAACACATTTCCACTCTTCAACCGTTGTTATGCGTAAGGATGTCATTTCGAGTTATGTTATTGACAATGCTTTTTCTACTTCAAGAAAAGTAACGGATTTTAAGCGCATTTGTCAATCCTCTATGGAATTTAAAACAGTAGCGGTTAATGTATTTCACATCGATTGTTGCATCACTAAGTCAATCACAATTTTATCAACTTAATCTTATATCATCTCAACAAAAAAATAAGGGCTCAACCGGGATTTGAACCCGGGACCTCTCGCACCCGAAGCGAGAATCATACCCCTAGACCATTGAGCCTACGAAACAATAGAAGCCTCACAAAAAGGCTGACACAGCAGTCAAACGACGCCTCTCACAATAATGTAGTGTGACCCCTCACAATGACAGGATTGGCTTGAGAGGTTGCACAATAGTATTCTGGGCCTTTGCTATAAAATACTGAGGGCTCAACCGGGATTTGAACCCGGGACCTCTCGCACCCAAAGCGAGAATCATACCTCTAGACCATTGAGCCTACAGAAACATTAGAAGCCTCACACAACAGTCTATCAGTCTGATTGCTATCGCATGTGATGTATCTGTGATAGTTTGCTATAAAATGTAACAAAGTCCATCAGTCTTTGAATCCCCTGCTGTTCTTACCACAGCAAATATCTTGAGGTTTGTTTTTATGTGGCAACATCTCTGATATAGGCTTTTGCAATACGCTTCGCAGTGTTTAGCTAATAGTCTTTGGTAAGAAAAGGGTGATTAATGGTACGATAATACACGAACAGTACAGCTCAATGTTGTGCTTAAGCTCGCAATTCACCATTAAAAAAAATATGTAAAATAATACGATCGTTCATGGATCATGTTATGCTTTCGATTATGCAGGAAACACACCTAAAAGCACATAGAAGGTAAAAAAACAGTACACTGCAACCCATTCGGTGACACGAAACAGGAAAACCATTAACGATTCCAGCACGGTGCCAATGCGGTGCAGTGCGTGGCAAAGCGGGCGTTATAAATAAACCTGGCCCATAAATTGCTGAGCCTAAAACGCACATGCAGTTACACTTTCGCTTTTTGCTAACGTAATGGCACCACCGGGTGCATGTTGCACGTATGGCAGGAAATAGCCCGTTGCACCGCCGGGTCCGTTGGTCACCAGTGGTGTCCGGGCGATGCTGTTGTTGCTGTACTGCATTCAAGTCGATCGGTTCAATCGTACGTTCAATCTGTAGGCTTGATTTGCGCTTGTCCAGCGATCCAACACTACAAGCGCAACGCTACGGGAGAGCTCCTGGGAACTGCAAGGATCGGGAGCTACAGCTGGACAACGCCATATGCATAACACGTCACCGAACCGGTATGGCAAAAACCAGAAATTCTATTCCCAAGCGGTAAACATAATTCCTATCCCACTGGGTATGGGGCCAGCAGTTTGATCTCCACATTAGAACAAGAGGTTGCTATATTTCTGGACCTTTGATTATTTTTTTGTCGATCGAGACAACAAAAAATAGATCCACAAAATTGGACACCACCTCTGAGGCCGCGTATTGTGTCCAAATGAAAGGGAAAACATGGTTGCTAAATTATAGAGCTAACAGCGCAGCTGCACAAACCTCGCATACGAGTTGCTGGTAGGTCGAATCAACCCGAACGACCATTGACTATTTGTGCAAAAACGGGTCTCTTGCATTGTCCAGCTGCCCGAATGAGCCACTACTAGTCTAGGGTAAGCTTTCTCAGAACAGTGCAGTTTGATTGAAGTTGGATGTGGTTTTGTAGCCATATACACTACCGATGCTATGTCCCCATGATGTAGAAATGATGCATGACTTGAGTGTGTCCAGTGAAGTAACCCATGCGACCGAGCAATTCATTAACCAGCTGAGTTATGGATGGTCAGAACAGTTGTGGTATGTGTCAACCTTCCAAATCTTTTGATCATACCCCGAAAAACCGTTAGTCTAGGCCTGGCGACAGGCAGTAGGAAACCATCTAGCAGCCACACATATTATGTTTCACGACAGTAGGCTGGGTGAGATTGAAAGACGGTGAGACGCGGGCATTAGAGGTTTGACGACTTGAGAAAAAAAACCCTCACCAACCACGTACCAACCACGAGCCAACAGCACCATCTCGGACCTGTTCCATGAGTGACTTATCTACATCGAGTTCGCACCGGAGCGACGGCGCAAAAGGCTTCCGCGATCGTGACTTTAAGGCGCAAACCGGCTGAACTGGCGATTGGTGGATTGCGCACTCGAACAGGTCCAGTAATTAATATGATCATTTCAGCCGTGTTAATCAACGCGTTCGGCCGGCTGGCGGGCTGGGATTGAATCGAGAGTGGTCGGTCCGTTGCTTTAGGATGAGGATAGGTAAAGAGTGAACACCAGAGGAAGCGAATGACAGCGTACATGCATGTGGGTGTCTCGGAAGGTTGCAGAGACCAAGTAAAAACCGGTAGATTATCTACAAATTCGGTTGTATTACCCTTTTCCTGGCTGATCGTTATGCGCGACTGGTTGAGCAGATCTTAAGGTACGTGTCTATAAAGGCAACTTCAATCAATTAGCAAATAGTATGAATTGAACTGTTACTCTATATTAAGCAAGCTCAATCATTTTAGTAAAATATTATTATTTTAAATGAATTTTTTGTTGAAAGAATATTTAAACAATAAATAACTTTTATAACTGACTAATAACTGGAAGTTTAATGTCAATATCAAAACAGAAGAACAGATCAATTTTTTAGAGTTAAGTATCTGGTGCGATCAGAATCCAGAACCAGAACAAATTACCAACCAATTTAAACAACTGATGGACTCTTATACCTAGTTGCTAAATATTTATATATTGTGACATTGGACCTACTTTTTTGTCAAATATGTGCGAAATATTTAATAAGCTTTTTGAGTAATATAACTCATTTATCATTTTAGACAACATTTATCCTGATGCAATTTCTACTACCCTTATCAACACGCCCGTCCATATACTATGTACCATGCTAACGGTCGTTAGCGCAAAGTCAGTTGGCTAATCCATCGATCGTCTCAAGACCTCCTACTCTGCGCTATGGCCTTGACGGTGTTCCAGAGATTGTATGGACTTAAAAAGTACGTCTCATCAGTTGCTCCAGTACTAGCAAAGATTTTTATAGAATCGTTTCATATGGTTGTATTTCCTATTTCCTGAAAGGAATCATGGTTAAACCCCTATATAGAAAAAGAGCTGCAGAAACCAGGCTACCAATTATTTAACTTACCGTGACTCATTTACGAGCCCCTTTTTGCCTCTGCGAGCAATCCCATAAGTTTCAGTCAGCACGGGTTTGTACCGAGAAAGTGTACAACAACAAACCTGATGTCAATTTGTGACCTCTTGCCACAAATCCATAGATCCAGGCCTCCTAAGTGATGCAATTTACACTAATATTAAAGCAGCGTTCGATAAAGTGTCTCTTATCGATCGATCGTACTCGGTGAGACTGCGGCCACATTTGTCGAGCATCAGAGCAGCAATCTCGGACCCTTACTGTTGTACACAGCAATCTCAGACCCTTACTGTTGTACACAGTACATCAACTACGTGGCCACGGTACTTCTTGATCCTATATGCGGACGACGCTAAACTCTTTAGTCGAAATCCATACGTCAGAAGATCCTTCTACAGGCTTCACTGCACGAGCTCCATTCCTGGTGCAAGCTTAACGCTTTAATTCTCTGCTTCAGCTATGTTTTAAATAGGCAGATCCTTAGGAGAAAAGGTTGTGTCAAAGGAACAAGGAGTGCTCATCTTCACGATTGCCCAGTGATGTCTCTCATCGGAGTTCCTGTATGTTTATGCCAGGACATTCTGGTCTAGGCCAGGACATTCCGGTCTAGCTATCACAGAGTCCTGGACCACCTTAAGCTCTCGTAACTCATTAGATCGAATTACACTAGATTATTAGTCTGCCGAATCTTCTATGCCGGTCAGGCGTTCGAACCCTGCTCGAAGACAAAATAAAACAAATAGATTCAGTTTCAGTATTTTTATTCTTAAGGATACTTTTGTATATGTTTTGTAAGTAATTTCTGCTGGATTGATTAAACTGTGAAATAAATAAATATGTTAAAAATATAACTAAAATCTACTCCGAGCTCAAAGTATCCCAAAAAAGTAAAAACAACATACCGTACACATAATAAAGCTGCTACAAATTTATGGTTTGTGTGTCAACTAAACAATTGACAAAAAATGTCAAAGATACACTGGAAAAAAGGATCGAATTTTCAAAATGCTTATGATGATAATTTCTAATGATAATCTATCAACCCACTTGTATGCACTAATCCTACTTTTTTAGGACTTGCAAGCATCTCACTCCAAGAAATCTTCAATTTACATATGTAAATCATATCTAATCACACAAAATCCGTTGACGAAACCAAGATAACACGTGTCACATTTCATTATAATCGTTCTGTTCCTAATCCAACACTCACATTTTACTGATTTATTGGTAAGCATGAAACGAAACATACGACTCTATCGCCCCATATCACTCATAACGGGCGATAATTTCAACAAACAAGCAAAACCATTTCGTAACCTTTTTTTGTAAGAACAACAATCGAAAAAACATACAACGATCGACCCACTGCCATAAATTTCCGCAGCTTTGCTTAAGAGATTAGGGAAAACTCCGTGTAAGAAAATACATCCGCCAGAAGGATAAACGCACCTCCCCATCCCTGCTATAGTTTATTCTTCCCAGTCAGAGTGCTTGCGACCACTTGTCTGCCGCGCGGTGCTTGATGTCGTAAAGAATCGCTAAAGAAACGATTACAAATACGCGGAACCGAACCGAACATGACCCATGGCTGCAAGTGCAGCAGGAGGGCCAACATTACCGACGGGCACTTGGATCCAGAAGGGACAAAAACAACCACACACCGTCCTAACCAGTTTCTATTTTCCCGGATTTTTTGTTTTTCCCTATGCCTTCGCGTCTTAAGCGAGAGGGTTTACTTGCGTCGTCGAAGAGTTCCGTTTTAAACCACCGAAATCCCTGCAGCACGTCAAGTGTTTCGAAGCGGAACCATTGCTTAGCTCCTTCACAAAGCCCAACAGCAAGAAAAAAAAGAGGGATCCTCGAGGACCTGTGTGCAGGTCGTCCTTTCGAGGTGGGTTGTGTTTTTTATTTCCATCGTTCCCTTTGCTATTTTTAGCGTCTCGTCTTTCTTTCCAGTGTTGGGTTGTTTTTTTTTTGTTCGGGTTGCTTTTGTCCCTTCGACAGAGTCTCCCCCAACCCTTGGTTACCGAGATCTTCGCCTTCGCTTCGCACCAGATTCATTATCCATCCATCTCCGATTACCGAACGTGACGAGGATAAAGAGTACGAGAAGTTTGAAACGATCCTAACTGTCCCAGGGACCTTTTACCATGTCCGTGGGTCTTCGGGAACGAGATTTCACATTACGATCCCTAATATTATTTTACCCAATATTTTACTTCGGTTTTTGCTCCGTCTCGCACACAAAACCTTAACCCCAGCGATCGGTTCTTCCTGCTAGTGCTCCTCAAACATATTTGATTTCATGTGTGTGTGTGTTTTTTTTTTCGGTTCGTTATTTTTTCGTCCCACTAGACACGTTAAATGATCTTGGAGTGGATTTCGAACGAAACAAAAATCCTTCCCCAGTTACGTTGAGGCAGCTTTTCCATTGGCCTTATTTGTTTATTTACTTTTTTCTCCCTCCTTCGCTGCGTTCGCTATCCTGAACCTATCCTTTTCGTAAAAGCCCGACACCGGCAGTTTGAAGCATCATTTTTCGTCTTTTCCTAATTACGAAAGATTTCAACGCTCGATAAAAGCCTAAACATGGTACGATCACTACAACCGGTTCGAGCGCTTTCGATGAGCGTAGGACATCATCTCTGCCCCTTCTTCGATCGAGGATACCGTGCACCGCATGACGAAGCAGCTCCTGTCGAGAGAGCGAGACAGAGAGTCAAGCCAATGAAGCATTCGAAAAAAAAGGATTAAACCCGCTGACCGGGACGATCGGTTAATGGATCGTTTGAATGGTTTTACAAGGACATGAATAATATTTGAAGATCGCTTCATCAGTTTTGTTTCTTGCTCCATTTTTGTCCCGCCTGGGGGTAAATTAAGGCCGGAACGCGCTTGAAAGGTTTTGCTGGGGTGCATATTTTATGTCAAAAAAATGATGGCTCACATTACACACGGGCTGTGAGCTTAATCAAATCGATCCTATCTTCGATGATCGATAATGCAGATAGGTGTAGTTTGAACGGTGATTAGCTGTTGCTTTGTGGTTTTGCTGATTTATATCCTTTCCGTGTTGGTAACAATAGCATAGGAACAACAGGAACAAACACTTTTCAAAAAAGTTATCTTAGATGAATCTCCATAGGGTGTTCCAGAGGATATCGTAAAACCATCAGGAACGATCGCAACTCCTGGTCATTTCATTGAATATATTATTATTCATTTACTTTGACACTACAACCTATTTATCTAGCTCAAACATTTGCCGCCTTATTAACAATGTAAAAGTATTAAATACTAACAATTAGTATACCTGTACCTCCTAACCAATGAACCTTAACTGTAAGTTCGAAATCTCAACAAAATCAAAATAATCACGAAGGAACAACTTCATAAAACGCTGAAATACACATACTGACATTAATCCACAAAATGGATTCTATTGCCAATACCTAACTTGCATCATTGGCTATGTAATTGGATCATCGACAGTCGATCGCAATCAGTAGTCAGATGACTTGTCAAAAAACGAGTCATAAAAGAAAGACATTCTGGACAACAACCTAGGTGTATCTATTTCGCCTTTTAGAAGTTTTGCCATAAACAGAATCTAACTTCTGAATTCTGTCCTCTCTTCAATCTGATTGCAAAGAAGGCCAATAGAGACTCTTCGGAGACAATCTTCTAAACGTTAGTCCAGATCTTGGCATACGCCGACATAGAAATTATTGGTTTGAGGCTATGCTATGTAGCAGAAGCTTATCAAAGGATCGAACATGCGGCACTAAATCTCGGATTGGAGATTCTTCTTCTTCTTCCTTGGCACTACAACCTCGTGAGGTCTTGGCCTGCTATTGCTAGCTCTCTGTGACTTAGATTTTACCCGTAGCTGGATAGTCAGTCTTGCGTACGGGGAGGCGGTCCGCCGGGATTCGAACCTCGGTCCTGCCGTGTGAAGACCGACGCCGCTATCGAATACACCACCGGGCCGCCCCAACGAGGCACCGGGATTGGAGATTAACGAGGCAAAAACCTAAATGTTGGTGGCACCAATCTGGAATCTAAAGTCAGCAACGATAACGAAATAGATGCTGATTATTGCTCAAGGATACTGACTTCCAAGCGGTCGATGCTGGGACTGTATAGAATATTTATAGTCCTAGTACTTACATACGCTTCTGAGACATGGATTCTGTCCAAAACTGACGAAACCCTCTTAGCCGTGTTCCAGAAGAAGATACTCAGAGGGAACCTCATATGTTTGGAAGGACAATGAAGGAGCCGCTACAAGGACGAGCTTAACGAGCTGTATGGTGATCTCACAATCATGCAGCGATGGACTCGTCAGTCTTTGAAGGGCTGATCATATCATGAGAATGGCACCGGACAACTTAGCCCGTAAAGTCCTTTAAGGGCGTTCAAATAGATAGTGCGGTATCGAGAATTGTTGCTGCAGGCCAAGATTTGTAGGTATGTAGCAAGAATCTGACGATTACCTCTTGTGTCTAATGTATGGATCCCGAGTCACAGACAGCGCGTGTTATAGCCTAGTTGTTGAACATTAGGCGAGTGAAGTTGAGGCAAGGCGTTACGATTCAAACCGTTTGATCCAAAAATCGATACATGGATTCCATAACACTTCCCCAAATTCTAGTATCTAGTGCACCACACCACACAATAGAGGGTCGTTATGAACTTCGGAACACTAAAAACTGTGGTCATGCGATACAAGAGTTTGCTCTTTTCTGCGCCTCCATCACTATGCCACTATGGCTGCCTCTGTTGCTAAAGAAAAATAAGATGTAATAACTCAAAGATCCTACAAATTTATCAACGAACTTCCGTTTCTGTTGTATCGAGGTTATGTTAACATACAAAAACTTTATAAACTCTTGACACAAAGCTAAGCTTGACACGTTTAAACTAAGTATTGAATACCTATATTCAAGAAGATGCGATTTAATGTGGCGGCATCTTGATATCATCTAGCACTTGAATGCAATAATATTCTAATGTCAGTTATAATGGTGTTAATCGATTATAGTTGTACGATATCATCTGAAATCTTATTGCATATCATTTCAAAATTAGTTAAATATTAGAAAGTTCTTTAATGAAATTTAGAATACTCTTTTAAATAAATATTTCAAGAGCTTGCATATCCACCATAGTAATATTAGCTGCTAAGTGAATACGATGTATGTGATGCTATTCTTATGCTAATAAAGATTGGTGATAGTTTTACTATATCAACTGCGAAAACCTTATCAAAACTATTGTCTTTTGATAATGGGTCACATATACCGGTCGGGTAGCGTATATGGATACTTTAAACAACTTTTGAAGTTCTTGACGTGTTTGAACTTAACGAAATTTGTAAACTTATGCTGATATCATTTAAGATTACGTTAATTGGCAATAGATTTGCGATGTCATGTTACATCCTCATAAAAAATATGAGTAATTGTACATAATCTACCTATACGAAGAGACATAAATTTTAACTAATCAAAAACTAAATTGATATGATACACAGGAAACCCTAACCCTAATCGTTAAATATATGTATATAAAGTGCTACAAGTATGACCCGCATGATCATGCTGCTGACCATATAGTTGTGCCAATTAATGGCACTTCGCCAACTTCACGGTAGTCAAAACATTTTATTCCCTCCCATCGGTTCATTATGCAACAACATCCACCCCGAGAACCATTCCGAGCAGATGAAAACACGATAAGAGTGGAGAATGATACGAACACAAGAAAAAAAAAAAGGAAAGAGGGCACTACCATCTCGATATGTCGCCGGGCCATATGTTTCACCTTTCACACACGAGACACGCGAAAAAAAAACGGTGTCTGTTTATCATCAATGACACTCCATCTGCACTCTGGCTCTGGCCGCGGGAGCATGGGCCATCGCCGCCTCCTCCACCTCCTTCTTCACCCACAACTTTTAACCATAAACGTCCTTTGGTACGTACGGAACCAGTTTGCAGATCGCTGCCGTTCTGCTCGGCGACCGGTTTCGGTTGGTATTCGTTGGTGTTTTGTTTCTTCACTTGCCGAAAATGGTCCGACGGCCCATAACAGCATAACCGACCGAACAGAACTGTGGCATAATTGAGTGGAAAAGATAACATTTCGGTGTGGAAAGACATTTCGCGCATGCTGGTCGGGCAGGCCGAACGTACCGAGAGACTGAAGATGGAGTCGCAATCGAAAAAAAAACAACCACGAAATGAAAATTCACCAACAGGGCAGGAAAACATACTCACTGTATGGTGCGCGCGGACATACACAGAATGTAAGTTTAGCAACGACAGCAAAAAAAAGCGATCGTATTGCTTATCTAAATTAAAAACATTCATAAAACCAGTCACCAGACTTGTTGTCGGACGGTTAACGGCTGCTCCGAAGATGACGGTTAACAGGCATTCGCGCAATCATCATCATTCGCGAGACGTTTGTCGCTGCTGTCGTCATCGTCTTCCCGATCCTTGGTTGGAGCGAGTTTTTGGTGTGGTATTTGCATTTTTTGGTAATAATTTCCTCGCCAGCTCCCCTGTATCTCTCCCCGCCGTGCACGCATAACTCTTCCACCGGTTGCGCCATTTTGTGTTGCTCGATAATGAGATTTTTTGTTGTTGCCTTTTGGTAGCCCCATCTCGACAGCAAAAGATGAGAACCATTTAAAGCGGTGCTTGGGCTGGGTGTCCCGGGAGGTTGGAAAACATTTGCGAGAATCGGGCTTAAGTTCGCCTTTATCGATCGGCATGTACGGCAGGATCTTCAGAACGCAGAGCAGAGCGTACGAGCTAGATGCCCGATCACGCCGCGGTCCCCATTGGTGAAGATCTCCACGGTCCGCGAATCAATTAACCTTCCGAAATGGCTCATTCAGTGTTCGGGCCATGCTATAAAGAATGGTTTGCTGATGTTCGCCGGGTGAGGAACCCGATAGGATCGACAATTCATGAGCCGCCAGAACTGCGAACACGCTCTATTCAGCTCTATTTTTTGTTATGTTGCTTCCTTAAAGCATAATAAAGCTCTTTTAAATTGATCGTGCTGCGTCATGGCGAATGAGTGCTGTATTCCTGTGTGTGTGTCAAAGCATTCGCTAAATGTTACCCCAAATTGTTTGATGAGTCAGTCAAAACAAGCTTCATTGCATTAGAGAGGCGGCGTCACTGTTAGCTGATGTCTTCTCAGCTGGTTTCCCTTTCCTTGGTGTGTCAATGATGTCAATTACAGTACGAGCGTGTAGAATTATTTAAATTGAACGATTTACAGGAACTGGATGCTAATGGAGCTTCAACAAAGTATTATTTCTTGTTCCCAATATTGTAAACGGTTACGATTAGCGTTACAAAATGAATTCTTGATAATAATTAATATGGCTTCAGGTGAATAAATCGTCTCCACTGGCTATAACCAGGTACGAATCAATATTTACACAACGTAAGCTTTAAAACTCCATTAAAACCCATCAAGAGTGACGCGATCGTCATTAACCAACAAGTTATATCGCTTTATTTCCCTCCCCTTGAAAATGATCCATGCCAGGTCGCATCAAACATGGACGTTGCAAAACACACTCGTCTACCATGCTCATGCTCAGACCGGACGACCATGCCCCGTACAACCGTGCCAGCCCCGATACACTTCAGCCTGAACGCGTAAAGCTCAATTATAGTAATTATGTGCAAAAAAGGGGACCAAAATTATGCAACAATTCCTTCCCCAGATACCACACAGGAATACCTGTCGATACTCGATATCCCAACGTAAACGCAATCCTTTTACACTGTATGACGGTTCTTACCGGAGGACGATCGTGATGGCCCATGTGTACCCCCTTGGACGTAATGTATTCCAACCATTGTGTCCCGGTGAAGAAGATATTATGGCAGGTTTTGGTTTTGGAGGCTTTTCGGTGAATCGGGTTTAATGCAACCAGCATCACAACGTTCAACAACTACGAGATGTTGCTGCTAAACGATAAAAGATGATACTATTGTAGAAAATCAAATTTTGAAATTTGCAATACCTTACATCAATACACCTTGTGCAAAATGTCAAAACCTCAAAACGATGAAGTGTCAGAAAATATAACCGCCATTATGGATTGAAAACCTGAACCAGACGCATCTTCCGATTCTTCCGTCTTCCGTATCCGAAAAATATATAAGTTTACAATTCAGAAGTGGGATTACGAAACCATAAGCGCGTGAAAATGCTAACTAAGGAACAATTGCTGTGTGCACTGGATTGTGCCAATATCGAATTTCCTCCAACGGCAACTATTGCACAATTACGGCAATTGTATGACAAGTGTGTGAGTGTGAAGCAACACGAGGAGCATGCCAAGGAGCTGCCTTGTGACAACGTCATAGTTCCCATCAATGAGGATCATATTAAAACGGCCGACCCTTCGATCGAAGGCACAAGTGTGAATACTGCAAATGACAACCAATGCGACACCGATCTTCATCTTTGGGAGACACCCGCGCTACCAGAAAACAAGCTGCCGAAACTGCCTCGTGTTACGAACAATGGGGAAGCAGCCGCCATTTTGAAAGAAGACAAGAGCGATTCCAAAGATGGCAACCGTGACGATGCTGATTTTCATCGATGGCAACTTTTTGTCCTTCAAGAAAAAATCAAGGAGATGGAGCAGCGGCAGGCACATACGAGTGGAAGATTTTTTCATCCCGAGGAGTTAAAACATCTTATTCCGGAGTTTTCGGATGGACTGGGTATTAACCAATGGATTAATACAATTCGTTATAATAGCGAATTATATGAATGGCAGGATCGAACAATGATTCTGTATGCAAGTAGCCGCTTGACAGGAGCAGCCAGTGAATGGTATAATGGCTTTCGCATCACCCTGAAAACGTTCGATGATTTCGCACGGGAAATAAAAAAGACCTTCCCTGATCGGTGCAATGAAGCTGTGGTGCATAGTCAGTTAGCTGCAGTCTATAAAAAATCCTCCGAATCCTATACGAGCTATGTTTATCGAGTGAACGCATTGGGAAAGTCCGGAAACGTAAGTGAAGAGGCTATTATTACGTATGCCATAAGAGGACTATCTAGTGACCCGCTATACAACAGTCTTGTGGTAAAGGACTACCAAAATATCTACGAGTTGATAGAAAACATCAAACGGTGTGAAACACATTTCCTTATGCGTAAAAATTCCGAACGTCGTAGTGTGCCTCCTCAGAGCATCCGCGCTCCAAGACCAACACCAATGGAAATGCCGCGGTGTTACAACTGCTCAGATTTTGGGCATCATTCGTCGCAATGTTCGAAGCCTCGTCGAGTTCCGGGTTCCTGCTTCAAATGCGGCAGTACGTCGCACGCCATCCGTGAATGTCCTGAAATAGTGCGACGTCAACCCACGGTAGCCGCAGTTAGTGACATCGCAGACGAAACATCTAACAACGTTTCTCAACTGGATGCTTATCAAGAGGTAAGTGTGGCTTTCAAGAGTAACAATGTTTGGAGTCCATGGCTTGCAACAACATCTCTTTTCGATACTGGCAGTTGTAAAAGTTTTATCAATGAAAATATCGTTCCAGCAACAAAATTAAGTACTCTCCAACCAAGCGGATTTCGAGGAATAGGTAACAAGAACCTACAAATACTTGGAACGGTGGATTTACGTATACGCTTTCGCGATAAAATTGTTAATCACAACTTTATTATACTGCCGAAAGATTACATGTCATTTGCCATGATAGTTGGAAGAGATTTGTTATCTGAATTTAAAATCATTCTCGCACAATTACGTAAAAAATATAGTAAACCCGAACTTATGAATTTCAATAAAAATAAAATTATCCATTCTATAAAATTAGATGTCGCAGCCAGACTTCAGGCATTGGGCCTTTTAAAGAGTTCGATCAAAAATCCGTTGTTTGGGGTCTATCCATGTTCCGTCTTGTCCAAATCTAAGAATACTACGAATTCCGTCTCTATATCTGATAATTTTGAACTTGTTAAACCAATTACGAAAGCCTTTTCTGAAATGTGTTCTATAGATGTCAGTGATGATGCTCATGTGGTGAATGTTGGGGACCAATTATCGACAGAACAAAGTGCAACTCTCAATTCTATGGTGATAGCCAATTATATTAATTTTCCGGAGAAACAGATCTTACCATCCTCCCATAAAATGCGAATCTGCCTAACGCATGATACTCCTATTTTTACAAAACCTAGACGCCTTTCATTTGCCGAGAGGAATAAAGTAAAAGAAATTGTGAAGGATTTATTAAAAAAAAATATAATAAGACCCAGTAATTCACCGTACGCATCTGCTCTTGTGCTGGTTAGGAAGAAAAATGGCGATATTCGCAAGTGTGTCGATTACCGACCATTAAATAAAGTGACTATCCGTGATAATTATCCGCTCCCACTTATAGAGACGTGTCTTGAGCATTTGGGAAGTAAAAATTACTTTACATTGTTGGACCTAAAAAGTGGTTTCCATCAAGTGCAAATGCATGAAGATTCCATCAAATACACGGCCTTCGTTACGCCGGATGGTCAATATGAGTATACGCATATGCCTTTCGGGCTTAAAAATGCACCTGCTGAATTTCAGCGTTTTATAAATGCCATTTTAAGAAAA
Organism: Anopheles maculatus; assembly: GCA_002091835.1. Lineage (NCBI taxonomy): Eukaryota > Metazoa > Arthropoda > Insecta > Diptera > Culicidae > Anopheles > Anopheles maculatus. The sequence continues at coordinate 66,857 of KZ061771.1, forward strand.
TTCATAGAAAATGAAAAATTGGTGGTTTATATTGATGACATTCTCATTGCCTCCAGGAACTTTGATGAACATCTTCAAGTAGTGAGAGAAGTCTTACGCACTTTACGTGAACACGGTTTAGAATTACGACTTGAAAAATGCAAGTTTGCTCACTGTGAATTGGATTACTTAGGGTATAAAGTGAGCCCTTCAGGCATATCTCCAAGTGACCATCATGTTAAAATTATTAAAAATTATCCTGTTCCTCAAAACATAAAACAAGTTCAACAGTGTCTAGGCCTATTTTCGTTCTTTCGTAGATTTGTACCCAATTTTTCTAGAATTGCCAAACCACTAACCAACCTTCTTAAAAACAATGTTCCCTTTATTTTTGATAATGATTGCAAGAAAGCGTTCGAAACACTGAGAGATAAATTGATTGTAGCTCCGGTGCTTTCTATTTATGATTCAAAACGTGAAACGGAGCTTCATTGCGACGCAAGTTCCCTTGCATTCGGATCCGTTCTTTTACAAAAACAGGATGATGGAAAATATCATCCTATTTCATACTTTTCCAAGACCACTTCGGCCGATGAGGCCAAACTACATAGTTATGAGCTTGAGACATTGGCCGTCATTTATGCTCTTAAGCGCTTCCATGCGTATGTACACGGCATTCCAATAAAGATTGTAACAGATTGTAATTCGTTGGTCGAAACATTAAAAAATAGAAACGCATCTGCTAAAATAGCACGTTGGTCACTCTTTTTGGAAGATTATGACTATACCATCCAACATCGCCCCGGGTTGGCTATGAGTCATGTAGACGCTCTAAGCCGATTGGAACAACTGGCAGCAGTGGATGATCTCGATATCGATTTTCAGCTGCGTGTTGCTCAGGCAAGGGACCCATACATAAAAGCCATGAAAAAAGAGCTGGAGACAACAGATGTTGAGGGCTATGAATTGCAAGACGGCATTGTATACAAGCGTTCACCTTCAAATAGATTGAAGCTGTATGTGCCGTCAGAAATGATAAACAATTTGATAAGATCCATCCACGAACAGATTGGACATCTAGGAGTCGAGAAATGTTGTAATCAAATTGACCAAAATTATTGGTTCCCTAACAGGAAAACGCGAATAACCAACTTTATTAACAACTGTTTAAAATGTATACTCCATTCTGCTCCATCTAGGGTCAATAACCGAAATCTTCATAGTATCTATAAAGAACCTTACCCCTTTGACACACTACATATCGACCATTTTGGGCCACTTCCAACATCATCTTTCAAGAAGAAATATATACTGGTGGTAGTAGACGCATTTACGAAATTCGTTAAACTGTATCCAACAGCTTCCACTAGTACAAGAGAAGTATGTAATGCTTTAAAGCAATACTTTGCATATTATAGCCGCCCTCTAAGAATTATAAGCGACCGTGGCTCATGCTTTACATCAGCTGCATTTTTTAATTTTCTTTCATCGCGTGGAATTAATCATGTTTTAAATGCTACTGCATCACCACAAGCCAATGGCCAGGTCGAAAGGATTAATCGGATTATTCGCCCCATTTTGAGTAAATTATCAAACCCCAATGATCATGCTGATTGGATCTCTCAATTATTATCCACGGAATATGCACTTAATAACACTATTCATAATTCAACACATTATTCTCCATCTATGCTTCTATTTGGTGTAAATCAGCGAGGTCCTAACGTAGACGGATTAACAGAATATTTAGACGATAAAAATAAAAGTTTGCCAGAGCTAGAAACAATACGAGCAGAAGCTTCAACTAATATATTAAGATCTCAGCTAACTAACGAAAGACAACATGCGAAGCACCATCGTCCTGCTCCGGTGTTTGAAGAAGGAGAGTTTGTTGTTATTAAGAACATAGATAATACTGTTGAATCTAACAAAAAACTAATAGCTAGGTATAAGGGTCCATACGTTATACACAAACGGTTATCGAACGACAGATATGTGATTCGAGACATTGACGGAATTCAAATGACACAAAAACCGTATGATGGAGTTTTGGAAGCGGACAAGTTAAGGAAATGGATCGTGCCTCTGGCCGGAGATTGATCGAACCGTGCTCATAAAGCTACACTGAGCCATGTTGAACAGTACATGAACATGAGAATTGAGAGAAAATTGAGGTCAATTTAACGTCAGGATGGCCGAGCTGTAGAAAATCAAATTTTGAAATTTGCAATACCTTACATCAATACACCTTGTGCAAAATGTCAAAACCTCAAAACGATGAAGTGTCAGAAAATATAACCGCCATTATGGATTGAAAACCTGAACCAGACGCATCTTCCGATTCTTCCGTCTTCCGTATCCGAAAAATATATAAGTTTACACTATGGAGCTTATTGAAGTTGAGGTCAGAATTTGCCTAACGCCTGTCTCAAGGCGAAACTACTCGATCACTGTAATAATCCGAATCCTTGGTTGGAATCTTCTTACCATCGTCAAGTATCGCACTCAGTGTGCCTTAGTGCAACAATGTGGTTCGATTTTTTTCCTCCCTTTCTTTCCCTCAAGTACCTTCACAAAACCCTCGGGAATCCAGCCGGACCATAATCGAAAGTGGTTTTTGTAACTTGCTTACGTACGCTAGCCTGCAATAGGAGAAGGATTCGATGTAACTCGAAACATCCCGTTCAAAGTCAAAGATTATCTGGAAGGAAAAAACGCGCTTATCGCACTGTTTGAGCCGTAATCTTGGTGAAGAAGTGGGTATAAAAAAGAATAAACAAACGATCGCTTCAGACTATGGAAGCATTACAGGCTTCGAGGGCAAAAATTGGTTTTGTTAAGTAAAATAAAATTTATAAAAATATTTTTATTTCCTATAATAACTTATCTTCTGTTGAAGCTAAAGAGAACTTCTCTTTTGATTATACAGCACTCAATTTATTCACATTCCATCTCAACCATAGCACAGTATCAACTGATACATCATACTATAAGCCGCCCGGAGCTGAACCTTGTCGCACCTTTCGCCATGCAAACCCATCTTAGGCTGATAGTGTGCAGGGCCGGAATCACTTCAAAGCTTCTAGAGTTCCAACAGTTTTGATGCGAACAATATTTGCACCAAGGCAGAGACCAACCAACACCAGAGACCTTTGCCTGACGCTTTGTTGACAAAACTTTTGCTGCACGTCTGCGTCAATGGTAAAACAACGCGGCGTACAAACGCGACGTTATCGCCCATCATCCGGGCAGCGTTGATAACTTCTGACATATTCAGCCCGCTACATCCGCATCTGACGGTGATGGCCCGGGCGAGCTGCTGATTTGCACTCCATTTTCTGCCGGCATGGTAAAATGCAAAGATGTTGATGTTGTTTTTTGGTTTGTAGCTTTGCATCATCCATACTTGAGACAGAAAATGCAAAACGATTTTGGCAGAAGAGTTCTTAATTATAACAAGGGATAAGAGCATGACGAGCATGAAGAAATTAAAGCTTAATTAAATAATGCAGCTGAAAAGTAGATGTTCTTCTAGAATGCTAATATAAAAAAAAAACTTAGGAGGATCCTGTGATTAGCTTGATAGAAACTTAATAAAAACAGAAATCATGTGATAGACAATCCCATTGTCCTGGTACTAAGCACTTGACCAAACAAATAGCTTTAAGTCGGCTTTTTGTATGACAGAATCGAGAAACGACACAACTCGTGGCTCAATCTGGGTTCAAATTTTGTCAAACATTTCCGTGGCTGTGACTAATTAGTTCGAGCATCGACCTGCTGCTAGATAGAACGAGATCTCGGCTGAAAGTTGTACTATCAGAAAGAAGAACTGAATTCAATTCAGGTGTAAACAATGTTTTCTTCGATATCCGGAAATTCAAATTAAATTAAATTAAAAAAACCTTTGATTTTTGGAAGAAAAAGGATTGATATGGAGTCATCAATGACAATAAATCTAATTTGATAACTAGTTAGTGAGAGTCTCTGTTCGCTTCTGATTGATTCCCGCCAGATAGAATGATTGTCTATTTTAGCAAGTCATTGAGAGGTTTTCGGAGAAGCTGTGAAGTTTTTTTAGGTTTTTCCATCAAAGATTAGGCTAGATTAAGAAAAACTATATTAGTCACTAAGTATGTAGAATACGAATGATTTCTTAAGTATCACCTTCAGTCGAAAAGAAGGTCAACAGAAATCATCTCCAAACTCGATTTAATAAAATAAAGATTTTTCAAGCGGAGATATTCCCCGCAGTGACGACTGACTTTCCTGCTACGTTGTATAGTATCAATAAGTCTAGTAAGCTATCAGATGTGTCGGCATGACCTTCTTCATCTTCTTCCTTGGTACTACAACCTCGTGAGGGTTAGGCCTGCTATTTCTAGCTTTCTATGACTTGGTTTTACCCGCGCATTTGGATAGTTAGTCCTACGTACGGGGAGTCAGTCACGGACGGGATTCGAACCCCGATCCTGCCATGTGGACCACAGCACCGGTCCACATCGGCACCGAGCTCGGCATGACTTAGTATCTCGTTTAACCATGGAGGAGTCATTGAAGAACTTAGTCTCAAACGGTTGTAATAACCCTCAACAAATACACAACATTGGACAATCTAGAAATATATAAATTTACTTCCAATTTGTTACAGATTTATTTGTATACAAGTTTATTTTCATGAATCTATACCATTTTTTGTGACCAAAAACATAAAATACATTAAAAAAATGATAACAATTTCATTTTATGTTTGAATTTTTGGCCATACAAAAAAAAACGAGAACAACATCCTCGTACCAAGAGTTTGAACCGGAGACCAAAATATTTGGCTCCCAAAATCGACAACCGTCCATTTATAAACCGCGCGTTCTTTGTCTCTGGCCCGTTTCCTTATTATGTAGTGCAGTTTCAGCGTTGTGTGTGTGTGTGTGTGTTTTTTTTTCTACGCTATTTCCCAATTTTTTCATTAATCTTTCCATCAAGCAACAGCAGAAAGATTGCTTTGGTTTCCCTTGTTTTGTTCCGCCTCCTTTACATTCTCAAGGTTGAAAAATGATCATACGGCAGCAGCAGCACCACCAACAGCAGCCCTAAAGCGATAGGGAATCGGTGCCGGTCGGTCCACCAGCCCGGGACATTATAACCGGTTGCATCATCTTCATCAACATTATCGTCCACACCGTCGTAATCAGCCGGTGCCTGGGCTGCGGTTTAAGTGATGGATCGACACATTGTTGCTTCAATTTCGTTCCACAACGCCACAAAACCACTGCTCAGGATGCACTTTTCAATGAGCGAACGGTCACCACTTATCGGACTTTCCGTTCGTTAAGAGCGTCCCCAAAATCTGCGCCAATCTGCGCCAACCATCCGGAGTTGCCGATCAAAAAAGGTCCTCCTCCATGGTGCGCACCTTCGCATGCCATTGAATAACGAGCCGAATCATTGTCCTTTGGAGTCAGGAGCGGGCATCGGGGGGACAGGAACACCTCGTATTATATAGCAAAAAGGGCAGGACAGCAAACCGGTAGACAATTCCGTGCATGGAATGTCGTCGTCCTGCCACGTTGTCCTTTCTCCGGATTGCGGGCACCAAAAACACTGGTTCTTGCCCACAAACCTGCCATTTAGGTTTCGATTGTGCAGCGTCCCCAAAGGAACCACAAGAATCTGCCAAAAATCACCGTTCCATGCACCGGCCCACACGGCACGGTAAGGAGGGCAAGCGAGGCATTGTTTTAATTTTACCAAACGTTCTTTTTCTCTGGAAAACCGAAAAACCTTCTCCTTCGTGTGGCCGTCCTCTACTTACTACTGCTACTGCAACGCTGTACGTGTCGACAAATCATGCGATCGAATAATAAAAAGCAGCACGGTCGGTTTACAAAACCTTAAACGCAAACCAACGAAACCGGGCCTGTCCACCCCTGACTCTCTCTCTCTCTGTCTCCCCCCAAAGGATGCCATCCGCGCATCCACAAAACTGGATCCTGGAGGCCCAATCTTCTCGGACCGGTTCGTACGAAAAATATCGGTTTACTTAGCCATGTTCGCTTCGTTTCGTTGCCCTGTTGGCCGACCTCTCCTCTTCCTCTTCCCATCCGCCGTGGTTCGGTGGCACGTTTTGGCAATTTTCATGCTGGGTTCTTAGACTTCTTTTCTGCACTCGGTTCGATTCTTCAACCTTATGTGTATATCTTCTCCCGCTGGTCAGTCCGTGTTTTTTTTTGTTTGTCCTACAATTTACGAACGTAAACAAGTTAGCATTTGCGACGTTGCTTGTCGCGTTATTTATTTTAAGCAGTTGTGTTATTGCCGAGTTTGACTTTTTTTTGTGTGGATTGTTTCCACCATTTATACGATCGTCCTGATGGTTACCCTTTCAGGGGAAGGTTGAGGGGTGTTGTATGGAATGGAACTGCGTGATTCGGTTTTTTCCCTCAAATTATCTGCGAGTATTTACCGATGCGTCAACCAAGAATGGAACAGGTTTTGGAAAGACATCCGTGCGACATCGAGTTGGGACCGGGTAACGGGCGGGTTTCAACCATTCAATTCATTAATAACATGTCAACAGCCGATGGACAGGCCACTACTGGGAGGCTCTCGTACGCCAGTGGCTACACATTGAATGATGAAACACTACGCGTTGGGTGACGTTTCAAGCATTCCGGGTCTCCTGGGAGTTTGACGATTCGACGAGTGCAGCAACGACGAGTACTGTGGTTATGTGGTCCC
>KZ061771.1:75020-97879 GCA_002091835.1 Anopheles maculatus
CGTCGCCAAAATCTGCGCCAACCATCCGGAGTTGCCGATCAAAAAAGGTCCTCCTCCATGGTGCGCACCTTCGCATGCCATTGAATAACGAGCCGAATCATTGTCCTTTGGAGTCAGGAGCGGGCATCGGGGGGACAGGAACACCTCGTATTATATAGCAAAAAGGGCAGGACAGCAAACCGGTAGACAATTCCGTGCATGGAATGTCGTCGTCCTGCCACGTTGTCCTTTCTCCGGATTGCGGACACCAAAAACACTGGTTCTTGTCCACAAACCTGCCATTTAGGTTTCGATTGTGCAGCGTCCCCAAAGGAACCACAAGAATCTGCCAAAAATCACCGTTCCATGCACCGGCCCACACGGCACGGTAAGGAGGGCAAGCGAGGCATTGTTTTAATTTTACCAAACGTTCTTTTTCTCTGGAAAACCGAAAAACCTTCTCCTTCGTGTGGCCGTCCTCTACTTACTACTGCTACTGCAACGCTGTACGTGTCGACAAATCATGCGATCGAATAATAAAAAGCAGCACGGTCGGTTTACAAAACCTTAAACGCAAACCAACGAAACCGGGCCTGTCCACCCCTGACTCGCTCTCTCTCTCTCTCCCCCCAAAGGATGCCATCCGCGCATCCACAAAACTGGATCCTGGAGGCCCAATCTTCTCGGACCGGTTCGTACGAAAAATATCGGTTTACTTAGCCATGTTCGCTTCGTTTCGTTGCCCTGTTGGCCGACCTCTCCTCTTCCTCTTCCCATCCGCCGTGGTTCGGTGGCACGTTTTGGCAATTTTCATGCTGGGTTCTTAGACTTCTTTTCTGCACTCGGTTCGATTCTTCAACCTTATGTGTATATCTTCTCCCGCTGGTCAGTCCGTGTTTTTTTTTGTTTGTCCTACAATTTACGAACGTAAACAAGTTAGCATTTGCGACGTTGCTTGTCGCGTTATTTATTTTAAGCAGTTGTGTTATTGCCGAGTTTGACTTTTTTTGTGTGGATTGTTTCCACCATTTATACGATCGTCCTGATGGTTACCCTTTCAGGGGAAGGTTGAGGGGTGTTGTATGGAATAACTGCGTGATTCGGTTTTTTCCCTCAAATTATCTGCGAGTATTTACCGATGCGTCAACCAAGAATGGAACAGGTTTTGGAAAGACATCCGTCCGACATCGAGTTGGGACCGGGTAACGGGCGGGTTTCAACCATTCAATTCATTAATAACATGTCAACAGCCGATGGACAGGCCACTACTGGGAGGCTCTCGTACGCCAGTGGCTACACATTGAATGATGAAACACTACGCGCTGGGTGACGTTTCAAGCATTCCGGGTCTCCTGGGAGTTTGACGATTCGACGAGTGCAGCAACGACGAGTACTGTGGTTATGTGGTCCCTTTTATTGTGTGCAGTCGGACAACCAGGGCAAACATTGTTTGCATTCCCAATTATGAAAGGTACACGATTTGAAGATGGGGGAATCTATTAAGAAGCTGAAAGATGATCATGTCATTAGTAATGTTCTAGAATCCAGAATATTCTGAATATTGACAGCCCAATACTTTGCAATCTCTTTTATGGCTAGAGTTCTCATTTATGCACACAGATATGCTCTCTCACAGATAGGTAATCGCACCTTTGAAGTCGTCCAAAACATCACCTATCTGGGGTCAAAACCAACCGGTCATACTACAGCCTGAGGAAACTTCTCCACTCAAAATACCTGTCGCGACGGACGAAGCTGGGACTGTACAAAACCTGTATAGTCCCAGTACTCACATACGCCTCTGAGACATGGACTCTGTCCAAAACTGACGAAACCCTCTTAGCCGCGTTCGAGAGGAAGATGCTCAGAAGGATTGTTGGCCCCGTATGTGTGGAAGGACAATGGAGGAGCCGCTACAATGACGAGCTCTATGAGCTGTACGGTGAACTCACCATTGTGCAGCGAATTAGGCTCGCCAGGCTCCGGTGGGCTGGTCATGTCATGAGAATGGCACCGGACGACCCCGCCCGTAAAGTCCGTTTAGGCCGTCCACACGGACAGAGGAGGCGTGGTAGGCCCAAACTGAGATGGAGTGATGGCGTCGATGCGTCCGCCAGAACGGCCGGGATAATGGATTGGCAGACGACGGCGCTAGACCGTGAGCGGTATCGAGGATTGTTGCAGCAGGCCAAGACTGCGAAGCGGTTGTAGCGCCTGATAAGTAAGTAAGTAAGTAAGTAAGTTCTCATTTATGCTATCAGAACTCACTTGGGCAATATAGAGACTGTAATCTCATCTACTCTACTACTTAATCTACCCATAGCTAGATGATCAGTCCTGTGTGCAGGATAACTTGTCGAAAGATTTTGATTTTCCTTTCCTATCTTGGATCCAAACTTTTTCAAAGAAAATCCATTGCTCTGTCCTCAAGTCAAGCCCATTTAAATATAGTCCAAACTTAACCTCGTCATGCAAAACATGATTTCTCCCTCCCCCGTTCCGGAGAAATCGTCTTTGGAGCTATGGTGTGAAGATGAACGACTCACCTTTTCAATGTCCCATCCACCCCGGCTCTGTTCTTGACCTGGTTCTCAGACAGACACGAAATTTCATATTCCATCCAACACATTTTCGAACGCACGAAAACTTCTTCCGTTAACGGTTGACCCTCGACCGATAGCACGTAGAAGAAACCGCGCCTCGAACGATGGAATCCTCGCTTGTGCGCCCTTCACAGTGTCTGTCCGCTGCTGCTGCTGCTGCTGCTGGAAAGTGAAAACCCATCCACCTTGCCATCGACAGCGTCTTCACTGGCGGTACTGCTCTGTGTTGCACCACCGCCTAACCTCTACGTACGCAAAGTACGCAGACACGTCGAAACCGAGTAGCCTTCGAGCAATAAAAACGAAATTAAATAACGCCCGTCCGAACCGGGGGGGTAGTGGTGAGAGAGCAGGTCGTCGTGGTCTACGCACCATACCGATGCTTCTCTAGGTCTAATAATAATGCTGCAAAGTCTGCGTCCAAATTTATTGCGTGGCCCACCAAAGCCACCCTTGCTGATGCGTGGCCAGTAGGGTCCTGCACTCAACCAGCTCGACCATTATATTTATAGATTAGGCTCGTCGATCAAACCGCGCAGGTAACTGTGTCCGAGGGTGAACAAATAGCCTATGGACCCTCTTGCTTTACAAACGCGGGTTCAGCCGCAGGTCGAGCACCGATCGAAACCCCTATAATTTTTTGGAGGTCCGTGAGTGGCTCTCTCTCTCGTCTAGGACTATTGCCAAACCGTTAGCGGAATTGTTTTATTTTTTTTTTTCGCAATCAAACTATGACTGTGCCAAACGAAATTGTGTTGAACAAAAACCTTCCTCCAGTGTGCTGGGGGCTTGAGTCCTTCCTTAACTTCTGGAGGTTCTTCGCACTGTCTAGAGACCTTCTGCCACGGGAACAGTCGCCGGGCGAACCAGTTGCGTTCGACGGCTACGTGACTTCGCACTCAAACGAATGCCGTCGTCCCCTCCACGAATCGAACGCGTATCGGCGATTCGTAAAACCCCAAATTTTTGTTTGTTTCATCTCCCGATCCGATCGTTTAACCGCGACAAAACCTACCCCCTCACTTCCGCGTCTCTTCTCACACCATCGCGTTGGAACCCAGGCCAACAACGTCTTAGCTATCTTATCGTGCCGAAGAAAACCCATGGCAAACCCATTCACATACCACGGTCTCCATGTGGATTTTTTAGTTTCTTCTCATTTTTTTGTTTTTGTCGTATTTCGTGTGCTTTTGTTTTACCACATTTTCGCGGGCCCGGACGGCGAATGGGTTTGAAAATTCATTTCATTTTGTTTTCACCGTCTGGCACTGTGCACCCCGCGTGCGAGTTAGTAGCTTTTTTGCTGTCTCCTTTTTCTTAACGTGGCCATGTTGCGTTGAATCGTGCGCCGAAAACTGAAATTTTAAATTGAATATCGCACATTGTGCGAAGAGACGAGAGCCGAAGGTGTGGTGAACCTGCCTGCCAGAGCCTGGGGAAAGGTGCAGCTGAAAATAACAGCCGAAAAAAACAGTTTATGAATAAATTAACCTTGAATCGTACGACACAAATAAGCAAAAATCGAAAAAAAGTTGCCGAAAAATGGGCAAAACTTAAGCTCGTCGATTGTTGAAAAAACGAGGCTCTACGATATTGACTGCAGACGGATTGCGGCTTGATTGGGAAAGCGAATCGCACACATATAATATCACCCACGGGAATGATCTTGTTTTAGAGAAGGAAAAAACATTCCTTGAATTAAGAAACTAAGTCTACATTAGTGTACAAGCTTCTCCACCAAAAACAAATCTTGAAATAATTATTAACATCCACCTATTTCATTGTATTCATGTACAGATTGTTCCTAAAAACGTTCAAACCTGCAACACTCCCAACAACCGTACCTGATTTAATCAGCCATGCGTTCCACCAAATCCACCGACATCGACCAAACCTCTACCAGCGAACGATTTTTGGCAAAGAAGCGTACGAAGGTGGTTTTTTGTTGGTGCCCGAATTCGTACCGAATCGAACGCAAGATTACCGCAACCAAAGGGGCCAAAAACCGCACCACAATGTGTTCGAAGCGTCCATGAAATTATGCTGGCATATAAATTGAACGGCTGATAGTCGTTATCGGTTGTGGCCGTCGTTTGCCGGGCCAAGACAACATGGCAAACAACAGCGAAACAATCATTTATTGGTAAGTGCTCTCTATTTCTCGTTTAGTTCTGAACCACTATCGGAACAATTGTTTCTTCAACTGTCGTTGAAGGCCTTCAAACTATAGTAATGTAGAATGTTTATGTTTTAAGCACCAAATTTTCCACAAGTCACTAATGAGTTAATCACAAATATTCGAATGACCATGTGTGTCAAGTGTGACTGTAGTAAACGCCTTACGACTCGGAAGCTTAATCAGGTGATGCATAATCAAAGCATAATGATGCCCCATATCTCTCAACAGCGAATTATTCACGAATTCAAAATTATTAGATTATGATAGTGAATGCAAATGCGTTCCATTCCACTGATGTCCTTTAAGGCTGCATTTCATCATCCCGTTCAAGGCTAGACTACACGCGGGAGTGTGTATGTCAAGGGTGTGTGCTAGAAAGACACATTTTGAACACATTTTCGTCTTAATGTCGGAGTGTCTTTTAAACTACCAAATAAAACGTCGCTAATATTGGGACGTGTATAATCATGACTTGTGCGCTATAGTTTAATATGCGTGAAATTATCATACATAATTCATATTCACACACCTGTGGTCCTATCGGAATGTCACACAATGCAATAGTTATGCAATAGGGTAACCAACGCACATCTGGACACGATGGATTCGCTGCAATCTAGGGAATACCGAACAAGCGTACTCAGCCAACGAAGAAGTATCATCTTATCGACAGACGCGACCTAAAAGGTAGTCAGCAGCACACCACAACAATGCAAACTAGCGATGGAAAATAAAGTGTATCAGCTTGTTGTACTACAACGCACCGCACGGGAAACATTCGCCCGTGGTTGCGGCGCACCAGTAGTACAGTACGAAGGTGGTTTTTTGTTGGTGCCCGAATTCGTACCGAATCGAACGCAAGATTACCGCAACCAAAGGGGCCAAAAACCGCACCACAATGTGTTCGAAGCGTCCATGAAATTATGCTGGCATATAAATTGAACGGCTGATAGTCGTTATCGGTTGTGGCCGTCGTTTGCCGGGCCAAGACAACATGGCAAACAACAGCGAAACAATCATTTATTGGTAAGTGCTCTCTATTTCTCGTTTAGTTCTGAACCACTATCGGAACAATTGTTTCTTCAACTGTCGTTGAAGGCCTTCAAACTATAGTAATGTAGAATGTTTATGTTTTAAGCACCAAATTTTCCACAAGTCACTAATGAGTTAATCACAAATATTCGAATGACCATGTGTGTCAAGTGTGACTGTAGTAAACGCCTTACGACTCGGAAGCTTAATCAGGTGATGCATAATCAAAGCATAATGATGCCCCATATCTCTCAACAGCGAATTATTCACGAATTCAAAATTATTAGATTATGATAGTGAATGCAAATGCGTTCCATTCCACTGATGTCCTTTAAGGCTGCATTTCATCATCCCGTTCAAGGCTAGACTTCACGCGGGAGTGTGTATGTCAAGGGTGTGTGCTAGAAAGACACATTTTGAACACATTTTCGTCTTAATGTCGGAGTGTCTTTTAAACTACCAAATAAAACGTCGCTAATATTGGGACGTGTATAATCATGACTTGTGCGCTATGGTTTAATATGCGTGAAATTATCATACATAATCTATATTCACACACCTGTGGTCCTATCGGAATGTCACACAATGCAATAGTTATGCAATAGGGTAACCAACGCACATCTGGACACGATGGATTCGCTGCAATCTAGGGAATACCGAACAAGCGTACTCAGCCAACGAAGAAGTATCATCTTATCGACAGACGCGACCTAAAAGGTAGTCAGCAGCACACCACAACAATGCAAACTAGCGATGGAAAATAAAGTGTATCAGCTTGTTGTACTACAACGCACCGCACGGGAAACATTCGCCCGTGGTTGCGGCGCACCAGTAGTACAATGCGAGCACGTGGAAGCGAATCGCACATGTCTCACGTACAAGGGGAGGGAAGGTTCGTGACTTACAGGAAGAACGTTACACCGTGGCCTATCGACGACGCACCCGTTAGGTAGCGCAATCGGTCTTTGGCCCCATAGTACCGCGAGAGTAAGGGCAAGGCGCGATGACACTTGCCGGCCATGTTCGCCGGGTTTTTTTGCGTATCTAATCGACCGTTCTTCAAACGCACCCGTCAGCCTCCGGTCATGGTGTGTTAATTAAAATGTACTGCTCCCCCAACCGGACCGGCACGGCTCCCCGAAAGGAGAGGGAAACAGTAAGCGAGGAGGTGCAACAATAAATGTGGGCATGTGTTTACATATTTGCAATATCTGGTGCGTTACACGATAAGAATCCGCGGCACGCCCTGCATGCACTGGCCGGCCGTCTTGTTTGTGCAAGACAACGACGCGTACGCGGCAAGTACGTCTACGCGAAGCAGCTCAACGAAGATGGACGGCCGGCTGACAGTTTGTTACAGCCACTTGCAGATTGCTTGCAGGATTGGGGGGGGTGGTGATTGTGTTGTCATGCGTACACATATCGGACAGTGATACATTCGTACTGGCGCTTCTGGTTGGCTTCCTTTCATATTGGGTTTTCATTGTTGCTGATGATCTATCGGAAACAAAACATCAATATATTAATTAAATATGATTTTTTGGCTACTTTACTAATGTAATGGTGAATGTTATGAGTAATAAAAATACAAAAATAATATTTTGATGGACGTTCTTTCTCTACACAAACTCTATATTGCGTTTTCTTAACGCTCAAAGAAGGGTCCCCTTTGAAAAGCCTGAACTCTCAACCCTCCGCACATCCTTGACTTCTTCCCCACTCTCGCCTGTTGCCACACAGATGATAAGAAACCCCTTCGGAAGGTTTCGCTTCTATCGCCCGGCAGGCCTGCAGCCGGACCATCGCTCACCCTGCCATATGCGCGCGCTCTGCTGGCATGACCTGAAAATGTCCAGTACGCGCCTAGTCACGGCTGTTGTATAACAAGCGAGTTAATGACGCGACCCACTGATAAGCGGACCCATTCCAACCGAACTGTTGTGTGTGTCGCGCCACACAGCGATCCACAAAGCCGTCCGTTCCCGTGCACGGTTTGATCTGGCTCACATGAAACCCTGGCAGCGAAGAGCGAACGAAGCCTGTCAGAGACCGCTGCCAACCCGTTCGGACCCATCCGTCCAAAGATAAGGGTTTAGTTTGTTTAAGTTTTGTAACGTCAACGTTCTCCGGGACCGGGACGAGAATGGACTACAATCTACGGCGCAGGCCACCGAAAGGTTCTGCGGCGAAACATTCGTTCCGGTTTTGTTATAACAGTTTTGAAAGAATTATTTATTTCTTCCTTGTTGACCAAAGCAACACACACTGCGTCGTTGCAAAAGGAAGGTCACGAAATGTTTTTTTTTTCGGGGGGAGAGCTAAAACCCTAATAAGAAGCATCTCGTTGCGGGATTGACAGGATTTTTTGATTGCTGGTAAGCAATGTTCATTGAAACATGTGTCAGTTGTTTGTTTTTAAAAGTCATGGGAAGCAATTCTTGGAGCAAAGATAGTACACAGCAGGTTCCTAGGGTCAACGGTTATCAGCGGATGAGATTGCATCGAAGGTATTAATCATTCGATTTTCGTCATTTTCCGGTGCGAGTTCCTATCGCAGAGAGAGAGAGAGCATGATTAATGGATTCTTTCTCCGCTTTTCAAGTTTTGCAGCAAGAGTGTTAACGTTTTTTGCAGAATTACAGTTATTTTTACCGCATTAACATCATTTACTTCCATTTGAACTGTTTTCATTAGGTGCTACATAAAACATAAGCAAGCCGACAACATAAAGACTACACTAATTAATTGTCTTCAACATAACTCAACACCTCACAAACAGATCAATGGCCCGTTTTTATTACGGACAATTTAACTGCTTCGCAGTAAATTATCTCAACGCCTTTTCAATCGTTAACGGCAAGCTGTTCGCTTTCTGTCGTAAACGTCGGTCCTAGAGGATTTAGTTTGCAACCACAAATCAACCAAACAGAAAACTTTGTGCTATTATTTCAACGTCTTCCTCCAAGCGCCAAAATGTACGGATTGATCTGCACGTCCATCCAAGGAGGCAGAGCATAAATGGTTTTGTTTTTGTTTACAAAACATTCAAACCCAAATCGAAAGGATGCCTTTCAGTTCCAGGAAATACGCAATCCCACTTATGTGCAGCTTGGTCGGTTGGAAGCTGTGCCGCGAATTTGAAACAATGGACCTAAAAGCGGAACATAAAAAAAACACATTATCCAACAAATTCTGCGCATATAGATTAAGTCTCCCGAGAAAGAATCAAACAACATGCTTACCTTAACATCGTGGTCTGCTCCAACGGAATCTTTAATACGTTTTTCGTTCGTTGTTTTCAGCTTCCAATATACGATGTTTCGATGGCCTGAAGGCAAAGGAAACAGGACACGACCCACAAGAAGCAATCGGAAAATAAGAACGAAAAAAAAACTTACAAAAATAAGTAAAGAATTATATAAACGAAACGAGAAACAATGATGAAAACAACAGTATCCGAAAGAAGCAGAAAATTTAAACAAGTTGCAGGAAGAAAGCAAACACACACACACACGCCGAGTGTACGCAAGACACAAGAGCAGTGAAAGAAAACAGTAAAACAAAAAACGAGAAAAGAAAAAAAAACCTTACCAAATTTCAGAATCATAAAATCCTACCATCTCCAACCAAAGGTCCGGGTGCCGTACGGGGTCTGCAGGACGAAACGGAGGGCACAAGGCGGGTAGAAAGAATCCTTTTTCCACTTTAGAAACTTGTTTCAATGCGTGGTTGTTTCTTTTCCTTTTTTTATCTCTATCTCTCTCTCTCACACACATATATTCCTCCTTTTGGGCGATTCTCTTTTCTGGTGTTCCTTCTTGGGTTCCGATTACATACATCTTTTAACATGGTAGTACTGCTTTGAGGCTTTGGTTCTGATGTGTTTTTATCTTTCTACTCTCCCCCACTCTGTACCTTTCCCGATCGGTCGAACGTTTGTATCCTGGCAATGTTGCGTTGTGCGTGGAAAGCCAAAAAGGAAGCAATAACTGATGTTCAAGCAAAGCTCCGGCTCACCACGATGCCTCCTCCTGTACGCTGTGATCAGCAGTCTCCTGGGAGTAGGAGAAGTACATAAGAACCTTTCGCCAGCAGTACGGGCAAAGGTCCGAGGATTGGATGGATCGCCTTTTTTATGTAATCTCCTTGCCCTCGAGTTCGAACAGGGTTCTGGAACAGGGATTCATCCGGTGGTTCTGTCGTGCTGATGTTGCTCGGAGATCATCTGATCTCTTTCATCGTTCGTCACGGTTATGCAAACGAGTGGCGCGATCCGGGATTTCGGGATGTGGGCCAACAAAATCCTACGTCCCACACATCATCGATCTCTTTCGCCCGGTCCCATTCTCCCCCCGAACACCGATTATGTTAAGTCCTGCCGATGAAAAGAACAGGTAATATGTTAGAGGTTTGGGTTTTTTAGCATTTTGGTATGAAAAAAACGAGATCGATAATAATAGGCTACAGTAAGGCTGATGGGAAAAAGGAAATTCATTTGGCAATAGAACACAAAATCTGCCCCTAGCACTAGGACCGCAGCCCATTTTGCCAAACATCAGGTGCCCTTAAAATACAAGCCTGTGTATTGTGAGGTAATCTATCTGGGATAGGGACAATCTTGCCCCGCTTAGAAAAGAAATGATGTACAGGTACACCGCACTGGACGAGAAAATACACCAGAGCCATTACCTCTGGCAGTACAATAACAAAAAAAATATTTCTCATTTGTCAGGTGTCAACAGTGGTAACAAAAAAAGTAAATTACGATGCAGCAGGTAGAGGCACAGTTGGAAATTCTAAGTTGAAGGAATTTCGGCTTCCGATATTGTTGTGCAAAAAAGGAATATCAAAATAATGAAAATTGTAGTTGAAAGTTGTTAGTTAAGCTGAGCATTGACTTGATACATGATTTCTGCATACATTTCCGCTGGCTGTGGCGGTAGCCGATCTTCACACGCCAAGACCGACTGGCTATCCAGTATTGTGTAAAAGTCCAGAAAACCAGACCGATGCCTATCAAGACAACAAGAAGACTTCTGCATGCGGAAGTGTTTTGTAAGTTCAAGTGCAAATAACATCGGTTCACGTTTGATATTGCGGTGATCCTGATGTCCACACTCTACTACATTCTCGATAGTTACGATTATTTAAGTCCCCTTTTGTATATCGAACAATCTGTTAGCAAGCATGTGTCACAAACAAAAATCATTCTACTGGACACACTAATTATTCCGCCAATTGTCATCACAACTTAAGCTGGACGACTTCCAAGACCCTGCACCATCGTTCACCGTTCCTAGAAGCAGCATGTTTGTACGCCTGTATACGGATGTGCCGGTACGTCAATTGCTGCAAGAAATTTCATAAACTTCCAGTGTGAAGAAAAAATGCACATAATTGCACACGCACGCATCGTGCATCGTACGATAAAGCAATATATACCCCCGCGAGTAGGAAAACGCACTACGTAAAATCCAAACAAAGAACCAATTGCACCAACACATCGTACGTAACGGCAACCGCGAAGCAAACATACGGACGCACAGCTCAATTCCATCGCTCGGGCAGGGGAAATAAATGACGCGCCATCCTTTTCACACACCTTCACGGATCGGTGTCTCACCCATCTCTTTCTGGCTGCTGGCCTGCGTACGCATGTGAATGCGTGTGTGTTGGACACTTGTTTTGTTTGTTTCCTCCTTTCTTCCTTTTCATTTCATTTTCATTTAACTGACGCACTCTAGCCACCGTTTATAGCGTCGGCTTCGCTACTACACATCATCAGTATACGGCGAAAAAATCGGTTTCAAGTGTTGTTAAACGCCCCAAAACTGCACTGTTTTCTTCCACATAAGGTGCCATTTTCGGTTGGAAACAATTCCTTTCATTGCTTTAGTCCGAATTTAATACCATAACAGAAAAACGAGCGAATTTACACGCCTCACCAAATTAGCTTGAAACTCACCCGTTTCAGCAGGTTGCACACACGCGCAACCAGTGGGCTTCGCTTACACCGTACCCGCAGCTTACTCTTTCACGCACACCCGTCAGCGAGCGCGCGTTCGCTCGCTCAGTGTGTGCGTGTGGTGCCGTGTCGAGCGCAGCCGTGCGCTGGTAGTGGTGTGCGGCAGCGAACGATTCCAACGCAGTGCGAGCCACCAAGTGCGATCGCTTCCAACACACGGGCACAGAATTGAAACGAGCGGCGTCCAGTGCAGATCGTAGCGGACTTAGCGCAGCAGTTGCGAACAAGTTCCGGAGAACCAAAGGTTGAACTGCAAGCAGGCAGAGGCCCACGCGACGATACACACGGCGCACAGTGAGTGCAGAAATCGAAAGGTGAAAGATCGGTGTTGAACGGCAGCAAGCAAATCCAAACACATCGAATTCTCAGTGCAACGTTGTTTGACGCGTACCTATCTGAACTTTGTTTTCGTAAGAGTTTCGCGATTAAAGAACAAAACTTCCGCGGTTAGAGTTGGTCGTAACACAAATTTTAGCAGCAGCAATCTGTTGAATCGAACTCAAAATGTAAGTATCTGCTAGACGTGAAATAAAAATGCTGACATGATTCCAGCACATGATTTCTAACCTTTGCAACGGTCATTTTCTTATCTCCTTTCTAGTGCCCTCGACTTGGTGCGATTTAGAGGATTTTTTTTTCGCTCAAATCATCCCGTTTCCGGTGTGTGAACTGTCTAGGCACGTTTCCAACGGTTCCCCGGTATTTTGTGCACTGAAAAACATTCTAGCTTTCGAGTGTAAACGTTACACGCGCACTAGTAAAGTTGGCAAAAGTGAATTACTACAGAGTGTTTCGGTTGTGTAGTGTTGTGTGCCCCCGCATATAACTCGGGAAACCATTTTTAATTCCGTCATTATTTGAACAAAATCCTATCGTCCTGTTTTTTTTCACTTGGCCCGCCACGCCGCGTTGAGATTCGAAAAGTGCACGTGTACGCCAACAGCATCAAGTCTTCTAGCGGCTGAATAGTTCAATACTCGCGCAAAGAACGAGAGCACCATCGATACACACTGGTACGAGCCGGTTTCAAGAACTGCAAAACAACGCGCTTCAAAGAAAAGTGAGAGAAAGAAAGCAAACACGCGCACGACAGAAGGTGTTATACTGTTAGTGAAAATCATTATTTAACGGCCAAATAGTGCATTTTCCAAGAGCCGATAACAACGAATTCGCTATTGTAAGCGCGCGCGTACCCTGTTGTCACCGTTTCGCTGGAAAAAAAATTACGAGTGTGCTGTTGCTGTGGGGAAAATAAAAAGCGCAGCTCGAAGATAGCTTTGTGTCCTATATAAATCCGTTCTGCTACTAGCCCAAGCCCAAGTAGTAGTGTTTTTGCTTCATCGGAAAGCCAACAGCAGCAGCAAGTGTGTGTTGCCGATATATTTTAATTGTTGAGCTTTTGTTTTATCCTTTTCCTCTCGCCATAATAAGTGGTGTGTGAGTGTGTGAGCGCAGTTTTTAATACGCTGATCGAAAAGCAAAAGGCACAAGTGAGTGAAGAAAGAAAAAAGCCTCTAAAAGCACGCGCGCCTTTTCTCGAAGTCGTCGTCCCCGGTACATGAGCACATCGTAGTGTCGTTTTTTTTTTCACTGTGTGAGTAATTAGTGTGCCCCGAAGATCGATTAGAATCCCCAATCACGAGATTCTTCTTCCCGTTCGTCGACGCGCAGGCTCCCAAGTGTCATATTCGTTATCATCTTCGCCTTTGTCTCGCAGCAGCGCCACGCCAAGTGTGTGTGTGTTGACCGTGTGTGCGTATGTGCTAATTGGTTGGTGTGCCTAAAGTGTGTGCGAGTACTAGTAAAGCCCGCACAAAATCGCATCGTGACCTGGTGCGCCTCAAAAGGTTAAGCGAAACTACCACAACGTCTAAATACGCGCGCATCTCCGTAGCAACAACAACATGTCTACTGCGATAATGCACAGCACGTCACTCTACGACTTTGGAGAGTACCCACGCAGCAAGGTAAGAATTGATCGTATTAGTATAGTGTGTAACACACAGTCAAACCGCAAGTGCCATTTTATAGTTGCGCTTAAGCAAGGATTAATCTCTCGGTGGCTGCAAATGGCGCCAAGAGGCGTCATCTATAACGTGGGGATTTGGATAAATTTCGGCGCTGGGTTTTGCACGGTTTCCTTACCTGTCGTGCTTTTGGGTAGTTTCTCTTATTGTGGGAAGTACAATCGTGGAAGCTTTTTTTTTTGCAAACAAAATTTCGCCTCGATTCGAATGCTCCTTGAACGGTCAGAAGGAGAGGACCCTTGTCACTCGTCCCAAAACCCCCCATACCCAGACAATCAGTCCGTCTTTTTAGAGGGAACCAAGAGTGAAACTGTCATTTGCATAAGGTTTATAGTTGTGGCGTTTTTTTTTCTTTGCTGTGGAGATAGTGTGTGGTGGGTGCTCTTTTGCCTCATTTTTTCCGCTTTTTCAAAAAGCGCCTTTAAGCCTCCTGGAACCCTGGAGGAGTGGACACACTACACCGGAAGCGGGGAACCCCGGTATATACAAGAGTAAGCGCGCGCGCGCGCCCGAAGTTCGATCGATCGACAGCAGCCCGCAACCAGCCCGGCAATAACAGCAATAGCAGCAAATAAGTCATAACTTTCACTGCTCTCCACGCTGTTATGGTGTACCGGAGTATTATTTTTTTACGGCTACGGTTGGTTGGGAAGGAGGAACCTCCCGACCCACCGCACTAGCATCCCAGACCCTACCCCCGTGTCGCCATTGCCTCTGAGATCGCGTCACACACCGTTACGGAATGATCTTTCCTTCATGCAATGTGCAAACGGGGTCCTCGAAGTCTTTCTTGCAGCGCTACCACAATTCCGTATTCATGCGGAACCGAAGGGACACACACAGCAGTACGCAGAGATAGAGCGAGAGAGACATGGAAATGCAGGGGCGAGACACCTTCGATTCGCTGTTAAATTCGCCGTCACCGTAAAAGATGAAGGTGCGAGTTATATTATTAGTTTAATGATTTACGACTACTGTGTCTTTGTGCGACGATCGCCCAACAGGATCCGTCCCCTAAATCCAAGGGTATGTGAGATTGTGGTTGAAATAACGAATGTTTTACGGGTTCATTTTGATGTTCCGGACTGCATCAAATTATTATACTGGTGATCATCTATACAAGAGCAAGATGTTTCAGATCTTCTTGTATAATAAAGGTAAAGCGTAGGCTAGTGTCACTATAAAGACATCAAAGGTACAAGGAGATCTTTCCCTTGCATTGTCAGCAGGTTCTGACCACAAAGTTCCAAGGTGTACAAGCCTCGGCAGTGCTCGACATTTGTATACATGTGATGTGTATACATTTCCAAACGAACCAGTCCTTCGCTCATTGGTGGTTTCTGTTACATGATATCAATACAGAACCACCAACGATTTGTGGAACCCTGTGAGTTCTCCACAGCGAGAATAAAACACCAGCCCAGCTATCTCTAGAACACAGCCGATCGATATCTTCCTGGAAACAGATGTTGGTGGTTTTGCTAGACTACTACTGCGCGCCCCAATGCAATTCGGTCGACGAAAATCCCATCCAGCCTCGTTCTCAGGCCTTGATGTATCTCTCATCCCAAGAACTCGCATCTGATGCGTGTGATGGTCCATTTAAACGATACATACGCGCATGGTTAGTGTGGTGACACACACAAACAACACTGGTAAGCAGATAAAAACGGTCCGAGAAGTTTACGAGAGTGTGTAGTTGCGGCGGTTCTATTGGTTTATATGGTTTACCGTCTTTTATGCCGGGGGTTCGTTTGACGCAATGGCGTGGCGTTCTTCTGGTGCTCTCTTGGCTATGTTTGGCAGCAGGGGGGGCAGCAAATTGGCTTCAATGAGAAGAAATTGAATACACCAATTGAGTCAGAAGTGGTAAAAGAAACTCCTGACCGCGGCCCGACCAGATGTTTCGGGGGGGTAGGAAGGTTGACAGCAAGATATAATGTTGTTGTTGTTACCCTCCGAATCCCGCAACCTACTACTCCTTCTCCTTCGGTGTGTTGTCGGGCCTGTAGTTTACTGTGTCTCATAAACACACAGGAACGCATCACGCTCTGTGGAGTGAAAAATTCTGATGCATGTGCGCGCGCGGGTCATCCCGGTATTAATTGCTCTTGATTTAAAATCACCACAAATCATTCGGCGGTGGATGCTGGTTTTGTGGAGCGCCGAGGGACACAGTCGGTTGATTGTCCTATTGCTGAAATTCTATTACTTTGGCGCCATGTCACTGTGAAGAGTACGATGAATTCCATCAAATTCGCGACTTAGGCTGGGTGTGTGTATGTGGCACGATCAAGTGTTGTGCTGTTGAGTTGTGTTCTGCACGGGTATATGACCAGTTCTCGCACGGTTCCCTCATTAGCATTGATTAGATTTTTTTTGTCGTTGTTGCGCTCACTCACCACCAACTTCATGTAATCACACCCCTAAAGAAGACTCGTGGCGTGGCGTGTTGACGTGTGGGTTTCGTCGTGTTTTGCGGAAGTTTGTGCCCTGACGATGGTGGTGGTGGTTGCTAGTTTCGTTCTTTTTTTTTGCATTCTTAATATGTTTTTATCGTAACGTTTCGCTTCGAGCGGGGTTTGTGCGATCGAGGAGGATCTTGTTGTTGTGTTGTGTTGCTCTATATAACAGTGGGCTCTTGCGCAGGTGAATCATCAAATGAGTAATGAATTTTTAAAATCATTGGCGCTAGGGGTGGCCTGTACAATGAAGAGAGACACCACCGAGCCAGAGGGCAGAGTGGGTTTGTTTTTGCGTATCTCTTTCCTCCGCTTCCTTCACGCATCGATACTCCTTCAACCGAAACACCTAGTATCGGTTGTTTTTCTGCAAAGAATTCTGCAGCAATATGTGCGCCATCATGATCATCATCATAAGGGAGGACAGTAGTTAGTTTGTGTGTAGGGTGGTGGGTTCGTTGCTGTTATTTTTTGCCTGGAGAGCCACCAGAAAAAAGGAGCCGCGCGCACGTCACAAGGTCGTCACGGTCGCGTATTCTCCTCTTTGTTGTGCTTACTTCCGTTCCGATAGTAATTCGGGTACGGTCTCATCTTACCATACAGAGATAGAGAGATAGAGAGAGAACGACACTATTCCCCTCCGTATATTAGTTCCCTCCGAAAGGGTCACACAGAAACTAGAGATACACTGTGAAAGGAATGGATGGGAAAAATGATATCATGCGGGTCCTCAGTTTTCCCTCGGCCAGCATTGGCTCAGAATGGTTCAAATTCTTCTGAACTTTTTGAAAAGCTCTGAGGAAAACGTTTATAATGCTGGTAGGGGGTGCGAGTCTGTTGGGTGTCCGTTCCCTTGTTGCATCTAACTGTTCTGTTTGTTATCTGCCATTAACTCTCCGCAGCTAGCACAAAAACCTTGGATAACAGTTTTTCCCTTGCCTCTTTCTCGCTTTGATGCAACTCTGTGGCTGCAATTGCTGCTATGTCACATTTGATTTTCCCATCAGAGGAGTCCCCCCCCTCCAGTCGAGTGTGACGTTTTCCGGATTTTGTCACACTATAAGTCAGTTTAAAGAGGGGAGCTGTGAGCGCTTCTATGTTGTGTAGGAAACCGTTCCACTCTATGGTGACTGGCAGCACAACCCAACGTCACAGGGGGCGGAATAGCAGATGTTTGATAAGGTGCGGCCTTTACCCTACACCCTTAGCTTCAGATACACACGCTGTTGCCCTTGTGTTTGGTGGGAAAGGTCGCTCTCGATCATCTCTAGAATAGGAAAAGCATAAGTGGTTAGCTTTAGGCGATGAATATAGCGTTGACAGAGGTCCCAAATCGGGGAACTATATTTATTTGTGTCCTCTTGTGAAAGACTCTGCTCATAAAGCAAGAGATTGTATAACCTGGCGTTTGTGAGACACCCAACAAGCCAACTAATCAGCTGAGAAATGTGGGTTAAACCTCTACCGGAAGAAAGTCTGTGCGAATATTTCTCATCCACACGCGCGCGCACGCGGCTGTTGATGAACGAAAGGAAAATTGTTACAGCAAGAAAGTGATGGGGAAAAGAAAAGCGAAAAAGGGAGGAGGAGGTTGGAATTAAGTTGCACAACTCTCTCATCAGAGGGGCATCATCAATGATGTCCATCATCCGCGCGCCGGAAGAGTTGGAAACAGATTATCTAACTGAGGAGTTTTTGTTGAGAGTGCGAGAGACTTGTCTGTGGAGCAGGTTTTTTTGTGCGTTATGTTCGAAACTTCCTGAAACTTCCCCACACATGCACGCACGACTCGTCTTCCAATGCCTTCTCCACATATATTAGAGCTTTTTTTTTTGTTGGTGGCTCTAGCAGACCTCAACAACACACAGTTTGTGTACTCTTTTTCGCGGGAGTTTCATGCCAATATGAACACTATTCGATTGTGTGTTACGTCTTTGCATCTATACTCCACTGCTCTGACCCGGCATTAAGTTGTCCCTCCATTATTGTGGAAGCTCTCTTGTGTATGTGTGTCCATAACTTCCTCTTCTGCATTGGCTAGACTTGTACACAACAAAAAATAAGAGTTTTTTTTTTGGAGTTCACGTTTATGTTTGTAGTTTTTGCTTCCTCTTTACGCTCTTCTCTAATCAAACCACTAAGAAGGCACACTAACACGTTGAAGTTGCCAAGTCTTACCGCGTTCCGCAAGAATTCAACAAGAAGAGCCAAAACAACACTCCACACCAACGAACAAAAAAACGTGGTAGAGAATAATTGCATAAATTAATCGTTCGTTTTCAATTTCGCTTAAAACCCTCCGCAACCAACACACAAGTTGTTGTGGGCCCTCTGACGGGGCCTACACTTCTGCTGTGTTCCTTTCCCTTTTTTCATGTTCTCTTCCGCTTGTTTTTTAGGGTCGTGTGCGCGCGCGCAGCTCACTGTTCTCGTTGAATGAATTCTTTTTCCCTGCCATCAGCAGAAAAAAGGCGCACACACAAGTGTCTTACTGTGTGTGTACTTTTTTTTTGCTTCCTCTTTTTGGAGCGTTATGATAAGTGTAATTCCTTCTTCACATGATTTGAGGCACCAACAAAGAAGTGGAGCGCGCGCACTCTACTCAACCCAAGTGTGCAGCAGACCGCGCCACCACCCAGTACTCTCAGGTCTTTTTTATCCGTCTGTGAGGCGTATTGCGTGTGTTATCATTTCGAGCTCGGTACAAAACTAAAGAGAAGCGCATGTAAAGTGAGTGCTGCGTAAGCGCAACGCAGCTCTGTAACATGTGGTAGCAGATGCATATACGCTTGCGTAAGTAGCAGCAAAACATTTAGCCGGAGAGATAAATTCAAAATATATTTTTGCGTCAACCCACCACACTTAAGAAGACAAGATGGTCAAGTGGTAAAGGAAGCGTAAAGGATTTAGTTGAGTGACTTACAGCGTAAACCACCACTCTCGCAATTCAATAAGATGGAGGAATCTTGCCAACTTTGTGTCTGTCCAGCGTGTGAGTGTGAATCCGCAGGGGGGGAAGAATTCTCGAATTTTATGGACACCAACAATTTATGCGAGCGCTCGCTGGACATGGACGGCTCATGAAGCGAAGCATGTCGAACATATCAACTCAGCCGGCGGGTGTGTGATATAGTGGAGGTTATTAAGAGAGCTAAGGCTCTTCTTTGGAGGATAGAATTAATAAGAGAAGAAGGTGCAGAAGAGCTAACCATAAACCACAGTCGTTTTAAAGCCTAGACTTGAGGGTTCGAGAAGCGCGGTCAGGTTCCCCAGAGAGAAAGAGAGAGAGAGGAGATGCATTACTAATTACTCTTAAGCGTTCTTTCTTGGAGAAGGCATCAAAGACGACTCTAAAAGACTTTTATAAACTACCAGAATATATTTGTTTGGTTTGGAAACCATGAGCTGAGCTCGTGGAATCGTAATTTCGAAATCCAACAACTAATCCCAGGTTTAATAATCTCAACTTCAACTACATTCGCAAGCTAGCTTGTACACCCACGCCAAAGCACACGGGTTCCAGTTCGATGGCATCGTGCAAGTTACTGTGGCTGGTCCCTCCTATGCATGTACACTATACATATTGCCATCATCCTTCACCTCACTGATGATTATGCAGCATGTTTAATAATAATGTTCGCTCGCTTAGCTTAGCCCCAACCAGCTCCGATCTATGGATCTATTTGTGTGTGTGTGTGTGTGTGTGTGTGGATATATTATTGAACACATTCTCCCTTCCCAGCACAACAGGGTTTCAAGTTGCTGCTTTTGTGGAAACACACACTCCATACGCTCACACAGACGGCGGGGATCGGTGTGTCTGGGCTTGTCATAAACCCTCAAACCGCTCCGGGCACACACACCGAGAGACGACTTACGAGGGGGAGTTACTACTCTTCCATTTCGGGTGGTCTTTCCATACCAATTTCCACCAAACTCCCAACATGGGCAGGTTCGCCGAGTGATCTAATAGTATTCGATGGGGGAGGTACCACCTCTTCTTCGGCATTTGCGGCTTTTCCGCCAATTATACCACTTTTTCCTCTTCTCTCTTTTCTCTCACACATCATCCAAGTCCGGCGCGAATATTGAAAGCGAAAACCCGGGTGTTGGGTGACGGGGGGGGACCCAACAACGGCGCGCGGCGGCGATGATGATGCTCTATTATGGAACGCACTTCTTCGATATAGTGTTACGAGTGCGGAACCACCATCAACAACAACCGCCATCACGACCCCACAACTACCACTGCTAGCATGATAAAGCACGTGCGTTGAGAGTGTGTTTGTGGTCCAATGGTGGGTCCATAGCGCAAACGGGGGCCGCTTATTATCTTTTCCTTCCGCGAGGTCTTTTTTTTTCTTTCTTTCGCTCTTTTTACCTCCTGTAATACTGGGTGGGGGAGGTTTGAGGGTGGAAGTGTCTCCAGCTTTTGTCATCTCGTTGGCATCACTTCTTCTTTTGTGCGAGAGATCACGCGATCGTTTGGCGAATGAAGCGAGGGCGCGCAAGATATCATGGTGGTGGAGTTTTACGTTCCGGGAGTTACGGGAATTGAAGGTTTCTTGTTGGATCTCTGTGTGCGTAGTTTATTGCGTGTCTCTGTGTGCGCGCTGTCGTCGCCTGGACAAGTAACGAGTTGCGCGTATTTTTTTCTTCCTGTAAGTTGGTCGGTGTGGTGGACAGACTAGTCTTCCACCACATGGTTTTCTCGTTGGTTTCGCGTTGTGCAATAGTGCGTGAGTAAGATCTTATTTTTTTGTGAAGTTGATTTCCATACTCAATCGCAGTTAATGTATGTACAATTTTTAAGAAAAGTATTGATAAATATTTAAGACACAAACAAGAGAAAAGACTAACCTTAATATATCCACAATTTCTTGTACTTCAAACTCTTGCTTTGTATTTTATATATTTATTGAAAAGCTCTTCATCTTCTTCTCCGGCCTCCGTGGTCGAGGACAAACAACAAGTTTTCTCTCTCACACACACCTACCTTTTGCCCCCGAACCCTCTCCTTAAACCAACGCAAATCGCGTGATGGAGCAAACTTCGCGTTTTTGGCGTGAAAAAAGGCGCGAAAGTCGTCTCAGGAGATTCCAACGCCTTCGCAACAGAGAGAGAGAGCCGAGCCGGCTTCAAGTTAAGCTTTTGGACGCGCCCCGGATGTAAGAGTTTGGTGTGTGGACCACCAAACCTCTCGAAATTGGCAAACCAAACAGTTTTGTTGAGGGCGACTTTTTACATAATCAAAGAGACGGCGAGACGACGACTTTTTGTTGTTGTTGCGTACTCTGAGTTGGTTGGAACTCCCCACGTATTTGGACATTTATCCCAGTTTCTTCGGTAAAATCAATTGCGAGCGAAGAAATGATCGCGGGCGGAAGCATTGTTTCCAACATTCGGGGGAAGTCGTCTCTGGAGCTTTAAGAGAGACAGAGATACAGAAGGGGACAAAGAAAGTGTTTGTGGAGAGTTTACTCCAAAATTGGTTGACGCAAAAAAAAAAACACGAACAACCGACGAATTAATATGCATATCCGGTTGGTCGTTTTTGACGGTTTTTACCCTTACAACCTCGAGCTGTCAATTAGTAAAATAACCACTGACAGATAAGCTCATTAACACAGGGTTGGCCCCACAAAAAAAAGGTCTTCATCTTTTGCACCAAGTAGCAATCAAACCGGAAGCCGCATGTAGCATAATAATCTTCGCGTGAGTAATGATTCGGGGGGGGAGAGATACGTCAAGTTGTGCGCGAAGTCATGCATCTTCTCGTCTTTCCAAACAAAAACAATCTCTCGGGATTTTTTCTACCCTTATATGTGGGAGGATTTTGCGCGGAAATGTGCAGATTGGGTTCATAATTAAGTTGGCAGGCCAGGCGGTGCAGAGCAGCCCTTGCGGTGTGTGTGTGGCCCACGCAATTTTTTATTATGTTGCTATTGCCTGTTGCCTGTTGCATTTCTACACCGAGCGACCCACGATGGTTCCGAGCCAAGTAACGAGATGAAAATTTATCGCGATACTTCAATTGCAGCTTGTTACACGATACGCGATTCCAATTTCCAACCACCATTTCCTTGCTGTAACTTTCTGTGTTGCCGCTGCTCAGTGTAATGAATTGTGGGCGTTTTGGCGAAAAGTAGACAGTCATTGCACTCGTTTGCACTTTCTTTTGCAATATGATTAACCCCCGACGGGGTCCTTATACGGTTGTGAGGTAGGAGAATTTATTACAATTTATTATTGTAATAAGCAATCCTCGTAAGGGCGGTTGTAACGATGGTGAGATATTAGTTTGATTTGTGCGCGAGTTTATGAATTCCTTGCACGTCTGGCACATAACTTAACCCTTGTAGAGAAAATAATTAATTTCTTAATGGCAGCGACAAACAGTGCACAGTGTGCATTAGTGATGAGAAAAACGGCTCCGAAGCCGGAGCCGGCTCCGACCGGTTCCAATAGTTTTCGGAACCGGCTCCGGAGCCGGCTCCGGAGCCGTTAGTTCGGAGCCGGCTCCGGAGCCGTTAGTTCGGAGCCGGCTCCGGA
>KZ061771.1:98393-152581 GCA_002091835.1 Anopheles maculatus
CGTTAGTTCGGAGCCGGCTCCGGAGCCGTTAGTTCACCGTTAGGTCGTAAGGAGCCGGCTCCGGAGCCGTTGGTGCGGAGCCGGCTCCGGGCTAAAACCGGAGCCGGTTCCGGAGCCGTTTAGTCGGAGCCGGCTCCGGAACCGTGGGTGCACTCCGGAGCGCACATCACTAGTGTGCATACTCACAGGGATTTGTCATTGAAATGTGACATAACATTCAGTAACCGATTTCTTGTATAAACATCTCCATCAGTTCATAGCCCAAATGTGCCAGATGATATGGCAAACACCACAACAACAGTAGTGTCGCAATATTATTTCATAATATTTTCTTTCGGATCAAATTACGTAGTGTATGTATGTCGTCTTCTGCTGAGGCACAAACTTGTCTCGTTGATCGATTTCATTTCACAGGTGTTTGTAAAACGATCGTGTTATGATGAAACTTTTCACATGGGTGTGATGGTAGTTACACATGCGCCCGGGTTATCCTCCCCATAGTCGTTTGCTCTAGTCGTCGGCATACAGCTGTCAATTTGTCTAGTTTTTCGAATATCTTAACTCTCCTCCATCGGAATTTGGTAGAGAGGAGGAACCATGCGGAGAGAGGGATGGTGGTCTCCTCACACCCTGAAATTAATTGTCCGTAGACATGCAACAAACTTTTGCAGTGATGAGGAGTTGTGATGGCTTCTTTGGTGCTTGTGGGTAAAACCCAAGTGACTGCTACTCCGGTATGATAGGCAATCGGAATTAACAGGTCTCTTGAGACTAGACGACTACAACAATGAAGCGACGGGGAACCATTTTATAAGAGCTGCAGAGCGAGAGCAGATGAGAAAAGGTCGTGAGAGTTTCTGCGATCTCTTAATAGAGGGAGAATTAAATCGGAAGGAATATGTCTTGATATTGCTAGCAGAAGATGATCTTTTTGAGTACCTTGGCAAAATCTTCGAAAACCTTGTAGTGTACACAGACCTTAAGATTTGCCACCTGGTCCACAAACTTCACAAGCACATACACCAGTGTTTCCGCCCCAATGTGTTCATTCATTATTCAGGCAGCAAAGCTTATGCGATCGCACGATTAGAGTCGCACCGAAAAACACACCCCTGTGTCGAGTGTCGAATGTGTCTGACGGTGTGTTGACGGTGGCCTAAATCACCCAACTTCAACAAACGAATTTCCCTTCTTGTGTACGCCCCGCCGAAGTTCACACACGACGCACCTCAGAGTGATTGTTGATGGAGCGCGCTTACCCGGCGGAAAGCAGCGTCTCTTGTGTAGATCGAACCCCCTGAAAGCCTTTGTCTTTGGCACACCGGTGTATGTGTCTGCTAGTGTATGCTTTGGCGTTGACCTTGAAGAAAGTAAAAGCGTATCAGAAGGAAGCGCACTGGCGCGCGCCGGTTGAACGGTGGCCGGAATTCGAAACCTAATTCCTCGTCCAGCTTTTTAACACAAAAATTTCATCGTCGTCTCTACATCAACTTACCTGACATTGACCACAAGAGAGCCGTTCAATTGTGAATTAAAACAGCGAACGCGCGCGCGCGCTATTATGCGACGCGTCGACGCCTTGTGCACCATCAGGTCACCTAGTCTCTTCCTGGTCGCATGAAAATGGGACAGCACGGGACAGCAGCACATGCGTGACAACGTGCTCTGTGATGTGTGGTGTGGTTACACTGTGACAAATTGTAACTGCGGAAGATTTGCCGGATCACGCGTCGCCAATTGCGTGCAACACTGTTTTGGAAAAGCAGAGGACGCACCCCAAGGTCTGATGAGTTGTTGTTGATTGTGAAACAACATTGGGAATTCCCGACATCCGGGATGAGAGTTGTTACTGATATATGCAGCCTTTTGTCGACTTTGATAGTTCAAACGTTTGCTGACGATAAGATGATCTCGATCATTTGCCCCAAAACGATGAATCTTTGCGTTAATAAATAGGAAAGTGAAAATCCACCTGGCAGCTAAATTGCCTTTTGCCCTCATTTCTCTCACCATCGTTTCGACCTTCTCGAACTACGGCGAGACTATGCAAGAGTAGAGAAATCTACTACTGCTGCAAAACTATATCATAAACATGGTGCCACCGTTGTGCGAGTGTGTTGTTGCACTTGCTGCAACACCTGTGTGTGTGTATGTGCCTCTCTTGCACATTTGTGATCCAGGAAACGAGAAAGGGCACTGATTTCTTTAGTCCGTTGCCGGCCAACCAACGCCTCCCACACAGCGGGTGCGGGTGCAGTCTAGCGGCAACAAAAGTGAAGGTAAGAAAAATCGATCTCCTCCTTATTTGAGGGGGGAGGTGTTGTGGTGGAGCATTGGAGAGCCTCCCCGGGGGAGTTCCAGTTGGGGGAGAGGATGTCACGAAGACGTGAAGTTGTTACGGTTTTACCTTTTCACTTTCATTTTCATCACTACGAGAGATGTGCTGTTGTGAGGACTTTCATTTTCATCACTACGAGAGATGTGCTGTTGTGAGGAATGGTGCAAAAGCGCCGGAAGAGTCGCCCGGGAATCACGTCAGATAGAGAGGAGGTCTCTCCCCACCGCCTTATATACGTGCTTATTGAAAATTGAAAACTAGAGCTTGTTTTGCACCGCGAGATTTGCATGGAATGGTGAAGCGAAGAGAATTGAAAGAAATTGTGAGATTAGTTTGCTCTCTTATCTATTCACAACATCACATCTTGTCTTTTGGTGCCTTCTCGCCAAGTAGAGGAGAAGGATCTCTGGTCTATATAGTGATTCTTCAGAGTTTTCTATATACCCTGGAGCAAAACTGATCTAGGGGAGTATAGGCGGGCGACTGCTCTGTGTGTACTGTAGAGCAAATCTGTTTTTTTTTCTCTCTAACGCCTAGCAGTAATTGCAGATCACCGTAAATTATCCTTCAACTCCTCCGGCAATTGATAGAAAAACAGCTTGGTGTGGTCGTCGTATATTAACCACTAACTTCCTTGTTTTTCTCCGGTGGTGTGGTGATTTGACCACACGGCAGAAAGTGCACAACCCTCCAGTGTGCTGTTTTTCCTTTGCCAGATCTTCGATTACCTCGAGGGGGCAGCCGCAGCAGCAGTGCAAGCAAAGCGTGTCAAATGAAATGGAAAGGTGTGGTACGGGCACAATTATTAGCATGTCGCTTGCACGTCTCTTCTATCCAGCTTCGATACACGCGGTGGAGGTGGAGGTGACTGAATCGGATTCGCCTTGATCGATTCAGTCAGGTCTCTGTCCTCGGCCGGGAGACCGGTTTGATCGTTGGCCCTTAGGGGGTAGTTTCATTTGCACGATTTAACGGTGCTGGGGTTAGCGTAAGGGACTTGCATATTGCATCCACCACCAGCACCAACTCGCTGCAGCTTCCCCTGTTGTCACGGCATAGTTTAAGGTGTACTGTTAGAGAGCAGCTGTCACCTTATCGTGCACGATCGTGGCTAGTAAAAATGCCTCAAGATATACTGAGGCGCGAGTATAGGGGAGTGTGAGGTCTCAAGGTAGTAGGCCTTATTGGAAAGCTTCCTATTTGGTTTCCTTCTAGTATGAAGTTTGAAGAATTGAAAAACAGAAATAGAAACTAGAATAGAACGACAATTTAGGGTACAGTACAATGCATGGGAACATTTCGCATAAAATCTGCAACTTAAAAGGCGATCACCAAACGAGCAACAGACACGGGAAGAAACGAATATCTTTTAGCACACAACAACCACCTACCCACGTTCACTTTCGAAACGGAAGCTTGTCTGCAACACGCACGCTTTATACATCGTCGTGAACCTCCGGTATGCATGCTACTGGCAGATATAGACTTCTTTCAATTTTCAACCCGTGTCTGTTGGAGAGACCGTTACATTGTGTGAGGTGGCTGTGTGTTCTCCTTCAGCTTCATGACTTCAACTTACTCCCACCAAAACATGACGAAGGAAGCAAGCGACTGTTTGAAACCG
Organism: Anopheles maculatus; assembly: GCA_002091835.1. Lineage (NCBI taxonomy): Eukaryota > Metazoa > Arthropoda > Insecta > Diptera > Culicidae > Anopheles > Anopheles maculatus. Next base: position 102,356 of record KZ061771.1, read on the forward strand.
GTTTTCGTAAAACGGCGTTTTCTTCTAGGCGTTTGTACGGCCCTCTTGTTTGGATATTTACGGAACAGGGTGTTCTAGTCGATCTCCAACAAAGAAGCCGGGCTATCTGGCGCTTCTTGGAGTGGTCTGTCTGACCTCCGTCTGCAGGGTTGAATAAATCAACACCGTCGTTCAGAGTATTACAGGAAATCGTAACTGACACCAGAAGTAAGTTGCAATAATTGTTGTCTAGTGTTGATAGCTTAGAGGAGGGCTCTATCTGTTAGCTGTAAGTGTGTCATTTTGGCAACGATTTCCTAACGCACAGGAAACATATTTCTAATGATCATCGTGATCCGCGGTGTACTCTGGGGCTTGTTGCTTGTGTGTTCGAGGACAGCACGAGAAACAATGCCGCGCACGTCTAAAGTCGGACAAACTTCACAGACTTCTCACATTATGCTGCGTGGGAAATGGCAACTAAAGCCCCGAAACAATGCCTCCGTTTCGGATGACATTTTGCCTACTGCATAACACTACACACGAGGCGCACCGGGTGCAGAACAAAACATATCACATACTGATGTGGTGGTGTCCCCCTTTAGGAAACTTCCTTGTTTTGTCAGTTCCGATATGTAAAAGCACTTCCATTCATGGGTGCGAAACGGAAAGCAACAAGTTTGTGGCAATTTACCAAGTTTTCCCATAGCAAACCCTCTCGCTGTTAGCTGTGTGTTGAAATCCATCCCCTAGACATCGTGCATCGTGTGCTGTTGTGTTCATGCGTGTTTTCTTACCTTTTGTGCGGAAGTTAGTGCTTTTTACTTGTTGCAATGTAACATATTCACACGGAAAAAACGTAACTTCTTGACGTAACCACAAGAAAACATCAAATAACAGGTTCATATAACATTTTAAATGTTTTAAACGACACAGGAATTGATGTAAAAATAAATCCGATTATTTATATTTAGGAATTATATTCCAAAAATCCCGTAACAGAATCGAATTCTCTAGCACACCCAACACTACTACAACTAGTTGGACCTTGAGCAGGTGTAAGGTCTGGTGTTCGCTTTCATTTCTGGAATGAAGCCTCTGCCACTGCTCACGCAATCTTTAGACGAAGTGGAGATTCCCAATCGAACCCGCACCGCCGTCGCCGTGTTGTTGTGTCGGGGAGGCCACAGTCTCGTGTTGTAACGGTAGTTTTTTTTCGATTTGCCTTTTTTCCTTCCTTTCATCCTTTCCATTTCATTGGCATTCTCCAATACGGGCGCGCGATGATGGCGAAGTTGCATAATCGGACAACACCATACACAAGAGATCCACATGCTCTTCGCCACGTGTTAATGCTGCGTCGTCTCCCCGATGAAAATAAGAGGTTATGGAGGGCTAGGCACGAACTTAGATTATCGCAGCTGTGCGCCCCCTCCTGTACTCCGAGATGATTATGTTGAGGCGCGGAAAAAGTGTCTTGAGTCATAATTCCGGTTTTTTTCTTCACCCTGTAATAAGAGTAGATACACTCGAAGGTGGAGCAGTTCATTAGGAACTCTGAAGTTGAAGAGAAAAGTGTGCAAAAGAAACACGCAACTTCAGATAAGCGTGTGCATATCATTGGACTTCAATTATACCGAGGACAACGTAGTAGTGTAACCCCCCAGGGGAGGATTCGAAAAACTGACAGGGAAAGTGTGGCGCCAACGTTTATCCTCGTTGAATAGGTAGTAGACACAAGCCTTACTGGATTTTTTTTTGTTGCTTCTTGACGAGCCTCGTCCGGCTTGAGAAATTAGGACACTTTCACTTTGGCTTGACCATATGCAACATTTACGCGACCGATTGGTGTTTTTGTTGATGGCTAGCGGGGGGGTTTTAGGGGAACGCAAAAGAGGAGTTATGACACAACCAAAACTCAAAAGCCGGTTCCCCACACTCGTCCCAAAACAGCCGCCACAGGCGAATCGAAAACCGTGGACGACCCAGTCTTTCAAGCTCTACTACTACAAGCAGAAGAGGACCCGTCTGTCTAGTGTTTCGCGCGCACCGTTTGGCCACAACACACGATGTCGTCTCACCATCATCGTCATCACGGCGATGGAGCAGAAGAAGGATTGTAATCAAAACATGATGGCGCACAAGCAATACAAACAATAATAACACTGACATATGAACGCATGGAGAGAGGGGGATGTGTTTGGTCCGAATAACGCGCGAGTGTGTGCTTTTTTTTTCGGCCGGGTGTGTCAGCGACGTCCTTCGGCAAGGTTGTGAAAGTTTTGTCTGCTGTTTTGGGTGCTTGTCTTTGGAGGCACTCCACCCTGCATCGACAGAAGAGATATAGTGGGGTCACCACACTGCTGGTCCTCTTTTTGGAGCGCGCGAAAGCTGCACTGCTACTAGGGGACAAAACTTGTGGAATCGTTACGTTATGCAATGCGAGAGACGGAGGGCCTCGCGTGCATCGTTATTTCCTCCACCAGCTGTAGAGACTGGCTGTCTCACATTACGATACACGCATCGTCCGTTTAGCTATAAAGAGGACCAGCACACTCCCTCCCTTTTATTTTGCACGTGGTTCTCGAAAACACGACGCTCTGCGCGTTGTGTTATCGATCTGCACGAAGGTTCGCTATCAACATTCCGGCAAGGGGGTTTTTTTTTTGCACAAATTGTGTACGATCCCGCCGATGATAATGTTGTGCTATTTCCCGCTCAACAACAACCACGACACGACGAAGTGTCTGTCGGGCGTGTGTGAGCTGTGTCCCTCTTATCTGACCACCCCGGCTCCAACGAAGGGGGGAGAACTGTTGAGAGCTGATAAGATAGGGAGAAACTTGCGCGCTTGCCCCCGCTTCTTACCATACGTTCGTTCCCGTTTTGCTGCTTCTTGGTGGATGCCTCACCGTTTGCACGATGTTGAAGAATAAGTTGTGTCATCGATTCGATTCACCAAACCCTAACGTACGTATCTGTCTCCTTTCTCTGTTTCCTTCCAGAACCAAAACAACAGTTCCCGAAGCAACTCACAGATGATCGTTGGCGGTGGTGGTGTTGGTGGCGGCAACGTACACAACATCACCCCCGTTGGTGTCTCCACCAACAGCAACCAGATTGTGTTTTCGTCGTCCAGCTTCAATGGGAACAGCAGCAGCAGCAGCAACGGCAATGTTCAGCAATCGCTCAACAGCAACCACCGGATTGATCAGCTTAAGATCCCTCCGCTAAACTTGCTGTTTGAGCTGGGCGATGGTCCCACCACGCCCCAGCATAAGCAGCCACAGCACGGCAATGGTGGCGGTGGGGCACACCATTCCCTGCACCGTACCGCGTCCCAGCCGGCGACCCGCCACATGATGATGGAGAATATCCTGGAGATGTTCTCGTTGAACGGTATGAAGCTGCTGCCGGAGCTTAGTTTGGGCGGCAGCAGCGCTAGCAGCAGCGCCAACTCCATCAACAGTAACAACAACGGTGTCAACAGCAACAACCACCAGCACGCTACTAGCAACACTTCCTCCTCCTCCGGTCACCGGAAGTTGGAACGAACGCAGTCCGAACCGCTGCCACAGCAAGTAAATACCTCGAGGTAAGTGTCCGGAGTTGCAGCGTTATTTCAAGAGCCTCTCCTCTCTATTCACACACCCACACAGAGCGCGTTTTCTGTTTGGAAATTCGTTTTTTTTTTGGTACAACTTTATTAACTCTATTTGTTCTTTTTTTTCTCCTGTATCTTTTTTCGCTTAAACAGATACAAAACCGAGCTCTGCCGACCGTACGAGGAGGCGGGAGAGTGCAAGTACGGTGACAAGTGTCAGTTCGCGCACGGCATGCAGGAGCTGCGCAATTTGCAGCGCCACCCAAAATACAAGACCGAACTGTGCCGTACGTTCCACAGTGTGGGCTTCTGTCCGTACGGGCCACGCTGTCACTTCGTGCATAACGCTGAGGAGGCCCGTAACCACAACCGTAATGTGGCCGCGTACCATGCACGTTTGGCCGCGGTTGCTGCAGCCGCCGGCAACAACTCATCCCAGTCATCGCAGGGTGCGAACAGGAGCAACAGCAACAACACCACCAACAACGGTCCCAGTATGATCAACAGTAACAACCATCATCATGGTCATCACCACACTCAGCAGCAGCAGCACAACAACAGTGCATTAAAATCGTTGTCGGTGGTACAGTTGCATACGGCGGCAGCTGCTGCCATACTGCAGCAATCATCCATCGCTCACCAGCAGCAGCTACATCATCATCAACAGCAGCAGCAACACCACCACCACCACCACCATCAGCTGCCACTCAGCCCGGCACTGTCGATGTCCACCGGTTCCGATCGGGCATCGCCGATCGGTTCGCTCTCCCTGAGCCCGACCACATCGATTGCCAACTTCTTCCCGGAAGCGATCAGCCCAACACTCCAACAGGGTGGTGCCATCCCGCAACCGTTCCTCTTCCCCACCAGCCCACCGGCCAGCCCAATCGAAGGTCTGTCGCCGATGGCCAGTCCGCCACCGTCCTCCTCACCCTCGCTAGTCGCCATGAAGCTGGGGGGTGGTCACGGTGTTGTTGCTGGTGGTGCTGCCGTCAATAGTAGCGCCAACACCGCCGCCACCGGCCAGGAAGAACGCCTTCCGGTGTTTAATCTGCTGAGCTCCGTCGTGGACCCGTACTCTCAGCTGACACTGTAAATACCTTTGCATAACCTTTTTGACCGTACTTTTTGACGCGTCTCGCCCTGCGTTTTTGTGGTGGGCGCTAGAATGTTAATGTGCTACGGCGCCGCGGAGCACGTTTTCAACGATATGTTTTTGGTTACTGCTCCTTGGTAGAGAAAGAAAATGGAGCCAGCAGTTTGTCGACCGGAGTGTGTGCGCTATATTAATTCGGCGCAATCTGCAACAATTTGGTGTAAAGAATTGAACGAACTTGTGTGTGTGTGTACTAGATACACACAGGTGCGCATCCCCACCAAGCCCTAATTTTCCATTATAATTTTTATGGGGTTCCCCCTGGTTATAATGGGCGAAAGAGAAAGAAGGAGAGACATACATTTATATACACTGCACAACAACACACACCACCTGATGGTGTTGGCGCGCTGTAAAACGCTTACGAAAATAGGGTCTCAAACCGATTGTTCGGCGAGTGATGATACTACTCTGTGTGATGGGTATGTTTTTTTTTGGTTTGTTTTTTTTTTCTTCGGGGAATTTCTAAACACATTTCTGACGTATTTATATTTAAATCTATTTGAACATTGCTCTTTTTTTTTTGGATTAAATGAAATGAAATGCAAGTGTTATGCAGGAATAGGGAACAACGGTGTCGTATATAGAGGAGCGTGTAAGGGAACTATCAACTAATAATGCAAGCACAAGTAATAATGGATATAGGAGAGAAGGAAATATTTATTGATTTTTGCACTATATTTACATACACCGCCCCCCTTTTTCTCCTTTTTTCCCCCCCCCCCCCTCCCCCCTCCCCCTTTTTTTCGTCTTATTCTATTTTCTTATGTGATGTAAACGGTACGCTAGAAATAATATTATTGAAATATTTCTTTTAATTATTTGCTCTTACTAGAAATAGTTTGTAACCACCACGAGCTTTTCATTCGGGCGCAAAACGAATGAAACCGAGATGAAAATATCGACGATGACTACGAAACATAAAATAAAGAAAACCTCATCAGGTGTTGCGAAATTCGCCTGACCGATAAAACAACTTAGAAACAAGGGGAAATAGATAAACATCGGGGGAAGCACGTTGTTGATAGAAATACACACTCACACTCACGCACACACCATTTTCCGTCAGTCCTTACCCTTATGGGAGGGGAATGGTGCACCGGAAAAACGGCTCATCATGATAATGCCCCCCCGGGTGTGCACTTAACTGCTGATAAAGCATATGCGCTTAGAAAAGAATATGAAGAGTATGGTGGTAGACAGAGAGAGAGAGAGGGAGAGAGGACGGAGTGCTCGACAATGCTTTTCCACTATTATCTATCAACATTTTCTAGTGCGCTGCTGCGTATCTACTTCCAGAACTGCTGTTCCCTTATTTAGCCCTTCAACCACACACACACACACACTCACACAAACACGCACACGTATATATTTTGTAATCACTAAACTCAGATTTATTTAATTATTATTTATTGCATCAACTCAAAGCCAATATATTTGTTGGTTTATATCCAATCGAGAAAAGCGATAGGAGTGTGTTTATCCCTTACGATAATCTTTTCACCAACACACACTCACATCGTTCGCACTTCTGGAGTGATTTTTACTACTACTACTGCTACTTCTATTTGCATCAATTTAAAATTTATTTTATTTTCTTTTTCTTTTTACGAACGGAATCGATGAATTAATGAACATATTCGTTATAAACAAAACAACACCATCTCATTTATTCTATCCTTGGAGACATCTCTCTCTCTCTCACACACACTGTCTCACCTTCAGACACATGCGGAAGTTGTATATTATTAAACTGATTTCGTATTTTTATATACAATTATTATATTACTGTGCTATATTATTTACACACGTACACAACTGAATTACTCGTACTGTTGCGTGCGTGCGTGTTGTGTGGTGCGAGTGTGGGGTGATGATAACGAATATAATATAAAGAGCAACAGAAGGAGAAAGCGCAAAGAGCACGAATTGTATCCCGCACCGATAAGAATCCCTGTTTTAATTTATTTTATTTATTCTCAATGTTCTTGGTATCAAACGAAAAAGAAGTAAGCAAGCAAGCAACGTTAGAAATCGCGCACACCTACCTACACACACACACTCCCACTACAATCAACATATTTTCTCACATATTGTACAATTGCTGACTCGATAACAGTTCCATAACTATGCACACACATCTATCAATAGTTTGTTTTGTTTTGTTAAATAAGCACAATTGGCGCAACTGCCTACAAATCAGCCCACATTCGCGTAACACAGTGAGTTCTGTGTGGGTGCGTGTGTCGCGTATATTTGAACACTAATTTATATATTAATCTTCCAAAAGACGATCTAATGTGGTGATGATGATGGTGTAGTATGTGCGAAAAGAGCGCGCTTAAGCGAGTAGGCACAACAACAAAACAAGTGATCACTAAGCTAAAGCAACGATTTAGATGTTAGGACCCAACAAACAAAAAAAAACTGTAAGCAGGGAATACCTTACCCACGCCCTCTCTCTTCCTTCGCATTTTCTCAGCGCACAAAACTGGGGAGATGTGATTGGAACATGAAAAGCGGGGTAGGTATGTTAAGAAAACGCCATCGATTGAACGGATTTGTTTGTAAGGCGGAGATAAAGAGAAAGAACGATCAGTGAAAGTAGTGTCTAGATGTGGAAAAACTTGATGAAGACAACGAAGTAAAGGAAAAAGACGATGAGAGGTGGGGGGAAGGGGGGGACAACAGTAAAAAGGGAGAAACACCTACAATCAAAACAATGCGATAATCTATAGTTCTTCCTATTATATATTTTTTTTCGTTCCGTTTTTTTTTTGGTTTGTTTTTGTCTATAAGTACGTAAACATGCTATTACTATTTTGTAATTATAATTATTATTATTATTATTTTATTTACTATTTTATTGTCATCGATTTATATATATATTTGTGTATAATTAACACCTAATTATAACTTTTTTCTACTGCGCCCTATTACTCTAATACACATTTGTACATTTGTAGTAATTTATATTTTCCCCTCACGGTCACACACGGTGTTCCGTGTTTTTGCAAGATTTTTTTTTATTATTTTATTATTATCCTATATTCGTGGTTTTACACACACACACACGCTTCAGCGGATGCTTCAAAATGTGCGGTCTGATATTGTGTGTGCATGCATGTGTAAAATTATGATTTGTTTTGGATTCACCAAGCGAGTGCCTTATTATGAGAGAGAATCGAGAACCACACACACACACAACACCATTCGTTGTAATGCGCGGTCCCAAACCCAAACAATAAACACAGCCACCGCACCTACACATAAGGAGTCATCCACAGCCAACAAACCTGGTTGCGGGGGTGTGTGGAGGCTATCGATGGTGTGTTCTGCCTTAAAATAGAAAGGAAAGGATGTTGCCGGGTTTGTTGCCCAGTTCTAGCAAGAGCGTACGTTGATTTTTCTTGTCTTCCTGTTACGCGAGAGCTTTCAATCGAAACGAAAACTCTCTCAACGTTTACTAAAAGCATCGCAAGCGCGCGCTGCGTTGTGTGTGTGCGTCTACGGTGCTTTTAAAATGTGCTTCCAAAAGTAAATCGTACGCAATAGAACAACACAACAAACCGCTTCTATTGAAGGCAGATCGGCAGATCGATCGGTGTCCCCCCTCAGCTCAGTTGTTATCAGAGTGTTCTCTGTGTGTATGAAAGCCAAATGTGTGTGAGGATGTGGGTGTGCTGCTGTGCGCCACTGTTTAGATGGGATGGGGTTCCGTGTGAATCCGTCGTGTATGCGTGATTGTAGGTTTTGGTCTTTCCAATTGTTCATGTGTAAAATGTTAGCATAACACCTCTAGAGGGTGATGGAAAATGCGTTTCCCAGCAAAACTATATGATAAAATGTGTATCGAATTAAGGCGTTTCAATTATACAAACAAACAAAAAAAAAACAGTGGGTGATTTGCATTCGAGATGCAAACAAGCAAAGAAAACAAAACAAAAAAACATTCAAAAAAGCCCCCCTAATCGTGATCATAAACGTTAAACTGTGTATACATTACACACTACCGGTTCATCGCCACACTTGGAAAAGAAAGCAGTGGGAAATTTGTGTGGCGTATTATAGTAGTCTGTCTGCGTAAAGAAAAAGGATCGAGTTTAAGGATGAATGTGAAAACGAAGAAAAATAATACACAAAAAGCCTATATAAAATCAACATACAATTCGATGTTTTTGTTTCGTTTTTTTCCCAAACCAAATCAGAGAGAAATGTGTTGTGTGATCTTTTTTTCTTGCGATTTTTCTTATCCTTCCTCCCACTGTCTAGCTTCTCCACAAAACCCCTTTGTTTTCAGCTTTTGAAGACAGCGCTTCATGTGATATAGTGTGTGCATCTTACTAAATCCGAGTTTAAAAGACAAATACAAAGGTAAATACGTACATGTTCTTTTTAATATCTTTCTTGTAGTCATAGGTTTGTGTGAGTCCCTTAGCTAGTAAATAGTAAGGAATTTTGCTGGAATCTGTGACAAAGGACAATAAATACTAACACATCGCCCTTTTACCGATTGACGCTTGGGTTGATCGCTTTGAGGAAGGAAATGTAATGTAATTGCTTATCTTATATTAGTGTTAGGGTGTATACTTTAAAGTACTTTTTCTTTACAAACGCACACACACACACACACACACACACACACACACACACACAATAGCGCTTACTACTAAGTTTTAACGATCATAACAGAAATACCAAAAGGTTAAAGGTTAAACACACAAACACACACAGCAGAAAATGAAACATAGCAATGATCTCCCCAAAATGTGTTTTCTTTCACCACTTGGTTTTCTCGGGGTCCCGCATTCTTTGCTGGTAAATTATTTATTTGTTTTTTTTTCCACTGTACAATAAATTATTTTTATTTATTCTAACACGAACACGAGCCTCTAGGTTTTTTTTCTCAATAGTGCCTTCTAGTGTGATGTGTTCTCATTTTAAAGTATAATAGTTTTAACTCACAAAAAGTAATGCTTTTCTTCGATGAATCGGTGCGGTATGGCATTTTGTGTGTAAAAAGTTGACAACAAATATCAAATGCTGTCTTCCATACAAACAAAGAACAGTAAAAAAGCTACATCTTCTCTTCCACACGACAGCGCAGATCCGCTTTTAAACACTCGATGAATGTATGTGCGGTTGTTAAAAACGGTAATGAATGGGAACGAATGTGAAATAAAAATTAAAACATTGTGAAAAGCCAACAAAATGGATGGTTGACAGTTATTGTTAAGAACAAATAAAGACATTTCGAAATAAAACTCATACTTTCTAGTTATTTATTTATTATCGGTAACTTATACACTGATGGATATTTATAGTATTGCAATTTATATTTCGAATTCTTTTGCTTCGTTTGGAGTTTGTTGGTGCTTTTTTGTATTTGTTTTTTACACTTTGATCTTTTACTTACGTCCAACCTTCTCATTACATCAATCCGGGTTTGTTGAACACTTTCACAATCCGCTTGCCGTTCGCGTCACGGGCTTAAGGTTGTTGTCGAAAAAATAAAACAACACGCGATTGAGGCGCAGCGTTCCCCGAGCGCGCTCGGCAAAGTGAACGGCGGAACTACGCTAGTTCCGGTTCGATGGTGGAGCCGGGTGTTAGACTTGAAGGCGCATCGAGCCTTTTTAAGAATTTTCAGCCAATCGTACAAGTTCAGGTCGTCATCTATGTTTTCGTTTTATTTTATTTTGAACTGTTGAATATATCACCTTAGTTTGTAATTGAATTGGCACTATTTTATCCTTTTTTTGTATGTTTATAGTTTCTACTCTTCTAATTTGTTTATTTATTTATAAGTTTTAGATTCCTTCTCGTTTCATTATAGTTTTCTATTGATTTGGTTCATTTACTCTTATTTTGATGACTTTTACATTATTAAACATTGTAGTTGAGAGTTTTTATTTATTTTAAACAATTAGAATACATATATGGCGTGTCCCAATTATGATTAAGTGAAACATTTTGCTTTACCATCTCACGTCCATCGCTCGTATGAAAATAGTTTGAAAGAATTTCTATAATTTGCATCAAATGTCAAGATATGGTGACGGTTAATCAGTTATAGCTGCTCAGAGGAGATGCAGCAGATCAACCACGACTCAAAGGTCAACACCATCAGGAACCATCTTTTAAGAATTAATGCATCCCATTGATGACTTAAGTATAATTAGTCCTAAGCTCTATTCGTTAGGTTGCAGTGGGCTAATCATGTAATGACAATGACACCGGACGACCTGTTGTATCCTTGAATAGATTCAGACTTTGCCGCTCGGTGGCATCCATCAGAAAGTTCCTTCCTCGCCGTACATTTTCAGGCAACAAACGCAACAATAGCGATTGACGGGACGTGGTCGATGTAAAAAAGCGGTTCAATTATGATTGACGACACTGTTATGTCTTCATCGGTTTCATCCATTTGCCTATGACCAATGTCCAATTCACTGTAAGCCGCTTTATTGATGGCCACGGTTAGTCATAACCCACACGTGTGCTGTTTCTTTGCGTACCACGTTTCAGCTTAAATAAGGAATTGTTCCGATATAAGCGCCTTGCTTGAAACAGTGGATAAGAACATTACCGTTGAACGTGTTGTTGTCACCGTGATAGGCAGACCAATGTATGTAGCGATCCGGCAGCACGTGAATCAGCCGGACGTCTCCACTACTTCTAGCGACAGAGTCGTCCGACAATCGTCATCATCGTGGTGCGCAGTCAAGCGTTTCGGTCTCATCCTATCGACCGGGATACCGAGTGGACGCTGGACGTTAGGTCTTGGTTAGTCACGTACGATGGTGTACCAAACACTTGGCACTTGAGTTTGGTTGGTACGACGACTCGTTCGTTCGTGTTGATGGTTGAGCTTTGAGTTCGTGAGTCACTCGCCAGTGTTTTGCAGCGTAATGGATAGTTAGAGCGCACTTTCCTCCTAGACAATTGCTACAGGTTGGCCGTTATGGATTTATGGCACAGTCGCTAGAAGAGAGGGCACACTTGAGGAAACAACAACTGCGCCGTCATGCTTCCTGGTGTGTGTGTGGTTCAAGTCTTTGTCAATAGAAGGAGGATTAGGTAAGCTACGGGGAGAGCCCGTATGGACGTACCGTCCCTAAATGAAGGCACGTATTGTAATTAAACTTTCTCACTTTGGGACAATTGGGATTCACAAATAAACAATCGTAATCGTACTGAGAATTCGCGTAATGAGCAGCCACTGCTCGAGCTGGCGTGAAGATTTTAAGGCTCTCGTGACTAGGTGTCTCTGACATCTCTAAGCTACTAACGACCTCATTAGTCAACTACAGACTGTGACAAAAACCCAATTTCCATGCTAGCTCAAGTGAGCTATTTGAAGAAGAAACCTGTCCAGTTGAGGTTAGAAATCTGATCGTCTGTACTAGTTCTACAGCATGATGATGTTGACTGGACTGTACTTCTCGAAGGCATATAATGGATACAAGATAAAAAGTTAATTTTTAGACTTCTCTTCTTTCTTGGCCTAACGACCTCTTAAGGTCATGCCTGCCATTTCTGGCTTACTAGACTAATTGATACCGCATAGTTGGTTAGTCAATCCTCACTATGGGGGAACGGCCCAGATGAGACTTGAACCCCGGTCCTGCCGTGTGAAGACCGGCGCCGCTGTCGCATCACCACCGGGCCGCCCCGGAATTTTTAGACTACAGAACTATTTAAGGACAGTGTGTTAAAAAAAATTAATTAAATAGTGCTTATATATTATTCAACAAGGAAACTGACTGTTAGCATATAATTGGAGGACAACCGTAAAGCATCATCACAACCGATGTATAATTCATGCAATACTTCCTGCTTGACAGCTGAGGGCTTCGGTTTGTTAAGGCTCGGTTTGCGATGAGATGCACGTTAGGCATTGTTAGGCTTACCCGTTTAGCCACCCATTAACGCTTGGTGCCATCAGAATTCAATAACTGAAGGGAATATATAAAAAAGCGCCGTTCAAGGATTGATTTCATTACACAACCGATTTTTGTTTTGTTTGTTTGTTGCCTTTTTTGATTTGGAGTCTTTACCGCCGCAACAGTACGCTAAACGAACACCGAACCTAGCACCCATCAAAATGGGGGCTGCTAAATTGTTAGCTAAATAGATCCGCACATCAGCCCAGCCAACTCAGCTTTTGACACGGCAACTTCACCATCACTTTACGCGGTGGATTGAGTAATCGAGCGTAAAAAGGATGGAAGGGCTTTTGCGTTGGGTGAATGATGGGTGAATGCAATGCATTTACCAATCGAACAGGGTGGCCGATTGCGTGACGTACACGGCCCACGGTAATTGGTGAGGAAGCGCTACTGTTGTACGGTTGTTTACAAAACGGTTTACACACCACCATTGCGGGCCACAGTGAAGGAACTCTGGGGTAAGAGAAGCTGTCGGATTCGTTTCGGAATGGTACAACACGGTGGTGTTTCAAAAATGTAGAAAATTATTTCTGTCAAATAGTTTAATTTATGTTATATTCAATGTTATTATGCATCCAAAGATATAAGAATTATATAAGAGATATAGTTCAATTTAGTATTTTAAGTAATTCCACCGTGAAGGACCAAATTTATTATTTTTTTTTTGCTTAGTATGGTAGATTTATAGCATCTTCCTCCCATTAATTGCTATAAAAAACTAATTATAAATAAGGAACCGGTTCCAAATATTTAAAAAAAAACCGCCAATCTAAAACCCTTAGAGTTTGGCTTTAATATCACTGGTTAACCTTGAATAACACACGCTACAAATGAACTTACCCGGATAGAAAGGACTGTGATCCCTACAACGCATCAATATTTAAATTGTCAATTAAGTTATACCTTCTTTTAAATATATTTTAAGCTATATAGCATGTACCATTTGTCAGATCTGAATATTTTATAACCCATTTTATAACGCACAGCACATAAAGTTGTTTAACTTCGCCCAACAGCAAAAAATCGTCATTCTTTGCCGTGAGATGATCCACAGCAACAGCAAGCACACCGGAACGCGGAAAGATTCCACGGTTGTCAACAACCACATCAGTTACTTCAGCTCCAAGGACTACTGCTGCTGGCAAACGTCATTCGGAACCGGATCCGGTTGGTTAAAATGAAATCCGGGTTCGGAAACGATAGCTTTACCCTTCTCGAGCAAGTTCGCCACAAGCCGGATGGTGCTTTATTTGGTGTTGCGAGAGGATCACACCATAAAAAAAAGAGTAAGTAAGCTTGTCTGCACGAGTGGACAATTTATTATGTGGCTCTGTTTTTGTTTAATATATTTTGTTCGTTTTGTTAACTAAAAATGCTTTTTTTTATTTAAGGTAAACCAAGAGTTACACATCAACGGAAAGTTAAATGTAACGCTCTCTAACGCAACATCTCTGTTCCAGCTTACGCCGCAACAATAGTTCACGCAAGCCGCCACCCTGACACAGCAATAATGGGCGTATATAATCAAAGCGACAATAAACCATTTGATGCACCGCCATTCCACCATTCCACTGTCTTTTGGAATGGCTGGAAGCTAATCAACAGTGGTAACCGGGCAGGATCGATTAATTGATCGACTTGCAGTCAATTGGCTTACTTTACTCACTCCACACTGGCAAGACCGATCTATTAAGCTCACGCCGCACGCAATCGCACATAAAGCGAAGGGAAACCAAGCAACTCCGACATAAGCGAGAGAAAGAAAAAAAAAGAACGTTTTGGTTAGATTTGTCAATATTTGTGAACTACTGAAGCGATGAAGAGAGAGCCAAATTGGCTACTGCACGATCGTTAACTGGTCCGGGTTGTGCTATAGTTATTGGTCGTATTGGTTTTGTGTTTTTGTTTACCATCTAAACCAGATTGGTTTTGATTGTTGATTTAATTCGAGCTAAGAATAGTTACATGCACATACATATTCGAGGGAATTGATTTGCATCCTTGGGTAGAGAAATGGTCGGGGTACCCGTGTTTACATGATTTAACTTCAACGACGGTAATGTATATTCATTTGTGTGGTTTGATCAATGGAACACCCCCGTACAGTCGTACGGTGACAATGGAGATAGCGAGGGATAAAGATTGTTCTGAGTACATTGAGTTGTGTACAGTTGATCGTCAGCTTTATTGTCCTAGGGTTGAGGTTTGCTTATTTTACAGAACAAAGCTGGAATATTGTATTGCTATAGTGAATTTATGTTTAATACTTTATGATTTAGAAAAAATCTATCAACTTGATCTAGCGTCATCGCCAGACAATCCTAAATCACAGTTTTTCTGGATGACACAGCAACGCCTAGATCGTCTGGAGTCATTCTCATGACATGATCAGCGCACAAGAGCCTATCGATATAAGAGCTCAACGTTGTAACGATTCCTTAATTATATTTCCATATATAGGAGCAGAGTCTTGGACATTTTAGACCAGAATCCATGTCTCAGAATCGTATGTGAGCACTGGGATTATAAAAGTTTCCTATAATGCGAGGTTCGTCGTTAGGCGTGACAGGTATTTTGAGTCATTTGGATCATCATTTCGCCACGGTTATCTCCAACTTGAGATTCTGTCGGGCTTTAAAAATTCTTTGTTTAGCTTTTGCTTCTTTGGAGAGTCTCAAACCAATGATGTCTATGTCATCATTTTCTGGATCCAAGATCTGGATTTATTTGGTTCCCGAAGTTTCTACCTAAAAGTCTTGGATGAGCCTCTCTAGCGCCAGATTGAAGAGCACAGATGCAAGACTTTTGTCATTAAGTTCGCCATCCATCGTTTTCTATTTCAAGGATCCTCAAATGCAATGGAGCGGGTTTCAACTTGATACTGCAATATGTTGTCAGAGTGTTTTTAGAATATTTTAAGAGGTCCAAATCACAGCTAATGAGAAGGCTCTAATTAAAATACCTGTGCAAGAATAACAACCAATTTTTTGGTGTACGGACGAATTTGGAGCCAAATCCTCAGGACAAGTGCATAGAGCATTGTTAAAAGATGGTAGACGATATACTGCTGTAAATCATTGTGTTTGGTCTTCAATCAGAATAGGCTAGAATTAAACTTTGAATTAAATGATCATCAACAAACAACAGGCAACTCATCTTCATTGAGCCTAGTGAACTGTTTCTGTTACTCAACTATAAATTTCTTTGAGTTAAGTATGATTAATGCGTTCAGTATTACGTCGAAATGTAAATTAAGTATGTATATCCAGGCTACTCTTACAACTAAGCCTAAGTCAACTACAGAGCCTTAGCATGTTATGGTATTCTTTTTGTACAAATAATAGTTTTTAAAATAGATTATAATAAATTAGACCACGCAGTATCCAGCTACGGGTATATAGCCATGAGGGTATCTAATGAGGTATTACAGCCAAGGAAAGTCAGTAATGGCAGGCCAAAATCTCTGGAAGCTGTAGAGCCTCAGAAGACAGAGAAAGATCGTTCTCGGTCTACCAAATTCTAAGAACTTTGTTTCATTTTTCGTCCTCTGCAACAGTGCATGGTGTAAAGACAAGCTCAACTTCATCAACGAGTTAGCGCCGACGTACAGTATCGTTTGTCACTGTACTGCACTTGGGCGAATAAAAAATAGCACGATTTATTTATAATATTTAGAAGAACGCAAGTTTATAATTCATCGACCGGGTTGCTATCAATCATTCGTTATCTCGCTGCTTCCCTTCTCAGCAATCCGGTATTATGCAGATTATTCCAAGCCGCTTACAATGTAGTCGCCGCTAATCCATTCACCTCCCGCACAATCGCTGATAAAGTCATGCCAAAGATTGCTTGATTTAACATTTAAATGTTACATTGTGCAAATGTATGATGACGATACTGTGCCTGCGATTTGATCGTGCTTGCACTACCAGTTCTAACCGTTGTTCGATAGAGAGTAGAGGCGAGAGAGTGACGTCAGATGCCTGCAGTTGCAAAAGCCCAGGTATTCAGGTTCGAAGGACGTTCGCTTTTTTTTAAATGCCGGATGTTTTGTGTTTATACCGTCCAGATTCAATGTTTTCGATGTGTTTTAATGATGCGTTAAGCGTTTAAGATCAACTGCTAAGCTGAGGAGTCCGAGTAACGCTTTCTTCCAAGAAAAAGAAAACAGGTTTTGTTATAAATCGTTAGAATCGTTTACAGCAATGCCATTTACAGCATCGCACTATTTGAATAACCACAGAAACGGAAGACTCAGTGTCTTTACCCACCTCCAAACGAAGGTCAACGGTCTCCGAGGCAGAAACCCAGCGACGCCTCAAGCAACACAACCCAAACAGTACTAACCGTCAAATGCCATTTTGGTTTATTCTAACGGATTTCTCATGATCTAAAGATTAATGGAAACGACCAGAGCGCGCCATGGGCTGGCCAAACCTTTACCCAAAAATATCCCAGCGTATTGCCTGTCTACGCGCGGGACAGTGACGCGCCTTCAAATTTGTAAATCCGATAAGCATCTCCTCATCGTCGTTCGGGGGCCCACTCGGCAAAGATGACGTTTAGAAGCAGCGTACACAAAAGCGAGACTGAGGAATCGAAGGGACGTGTTGTGCCTCTGGTGGATGATCAACCACCGTTGGCAGGTTGTTGATCCGATCGTCACTCCACGTCCAAAGATCGATTGTCGATTTGTCGAACGTCCATGATCGATCGAAACGTTTGCGTAGCGTTCCTGGTATTTGCTCAAGGTTTTTTTTTGTTACTCTTGGCACGAGATCCTTCTTTTATGTTGGTAGAAAGCTTAAGCTTCGCGGAGAAGCTTCCGCAGTTACGAGGCAAGATGACCACCATATATCTTGCACCAGGAAGGACATCCCGATGAACTTCCTGCAAATGCAAAAAACACTGGGGAAGAGAACCACCCGTAGAGCGTCGGCAATAAAAAAAACACCATAAATGCCCTCGTGCGCCGAATGACCCTGAAAGTTAGTTCCTCTGATCGTCCGCCTCCTACCACCATCACCCCGGGTGTCAGAACTCCGGGACGCAGCTAAAGCCAAGCAACGAAAGAAGCGAGAACCATTAACGGTTCTCCAAACTGAAATTGAACGCGCCCTGGTCGGGACGGCAAGGTAGGCGAGAAAGCCTGATGAAATGAGATCTTGGCACGGACCTTCCGAGAATCGTCGCTACCTGCAACATAACCCGGCCCGTGCAGGTATACACACACACAGACAACACGGGCACATGCTACGGAGATGATCCTCTTGCTTCGATCTCTCTGGCTCTTACTACACACAGCCCGCTGGGTAATGCGGCGCAAATTTAAGGGTAGCCTAAAAACAATGGTTAGATAGAACCGGACTTCAGGCCTTCAAGGAACCATAACTAATGGGCGGATGAAACTGTGGCGTAGTAGGAAATGCCGGAAAGGACGCACAGGACGAGGAGGTTATCGGCGCTGGTGAAACTTGCCCGTTCTGAGAAGCTGCAAACTCGCCAAAACCGGGTCGTTTGGGAGGGTTGTGATGGTATATCTTCTTAATCTGTTGGCTTCGTACTAAATGATGATGTGCAGAAAAAAGCTTCAAGAAAAAGGGGATGTTCTACTGGACAGTTGTAGAATATGGATAAAAAAGAGCAAAGGATGAGAATTGATGAAAGCAAAGTCTCAGTTTCAACTAATTTTATTTATGAGTTTAGACAACAAAAATGCTAATGGTTTTCCAAAATGTGACTTAGTAAGTTCGTAAGTTCGCCTTAGCACACACAACACATATCTGACATTATGCCTAACACAGGATAGCCAAAGTTCTAGCCATACTTATTCGAATTATTTAAAAAGAGATTCGATCTAGAAGCTGCCATATTGTTAGAAACTTAAGAAGTAACAATATAGTGAATGGCAAAAGTATTGAATTGAATTGGAATCACATATTTGCACTACTTGGTATTTTGAAGTGTCCTTTACAGAAGTGCCCGAGATCAATCGTGTTCATTCAATCTGTGTTCTTTTGATCAATTCAGATGACTTTTAAGTGTTAAAATGTGATCGCTTTTATGCGTTGGATCAACGTTCATGATCAACTGATCAACTTTAAACACAAGCAACAAGGTTTTTTTTAGCTTATTCACTAACAAACTATGTTAAACACTCTTAAAGCGTTATTAATTTTATGTCGTGAACACTGTTTAACTAATTAAACCTCTAATCTCATGAAGAAAATGGTCAATTGGTCATAGCAGCAATAAAAAAACACGCACTCACATACACAACATCACCGATAAGACACAACTGTAGCCGCGTGTAACTACAATCGAACGATTGCACCAGAAGCATCCATAAAACTTGAGCGCTCCCAAACGCCGTACCGAAGAACGCCGTACACAAATCGCTCGGGCACGCAAACTAATCACCCATCAAAGGTGATGTCGAACGCTGCCTTGCTGCGTACTTGGAGCATTGCTTTCGCCTTTGTTTTTTGGGTCACTTACGATAGCAGCAGGCTTATCTTATCGGGGTGGTGCTGACTGCTGCTCTGGGGGCCATGCGACGTAAGGCAACACTCGACGCACTATCGTTATCGGTGAGCCGTTGATTAGAGGCGCGCGCTGGGCCCAACAAATCCGGAGCCAAACGCGTGCTTAAAGGGTGCTTCGTTGCCCGTTACCATAGGCCGTCGTCACCTTACCGCTGGTACACCCTGTTCAACCCCAGTTTTCGTTAAACCATCAGCTGCGACACGTTCTGGGGGGTGACACGTTTTTTGTTGTTAATTTTAGATGGTTTACAAAATGGTCAACGGTGGTACGGTAATATCTTCTCGCGACGTGTTTTACTCGGTATGGTTGGGGATGATTAGTAGTTCGTAGGTTTGAAGTGCCGTTTGTCCATGGTGGTGCCGGTCATTGGCGCTTTACGTAGTTAAAAGCTTACTATGGCAATGAACTTCGGAAATAAATAATAGTTAAATGCATATTGTTGGGGATCTCTGGGAAGCACAATTATATCCAGGATTATTGGGCAGGAGTCTTTGCTACTGGATCATAATTTAGAAGAAATACTGTAAAAGTTTTGACATCAACAAGGATTTTCAATAATAACGAAATATTAGGTTCTGGAAGAAAAGTAGTTCAACTCACAGGGGACGCGAGGTCAGACATGATGTCTCGCGATTTAATTTCGGCGAGGCCCTTATACGAAGTAGCTGACGGAGCTACTTCATAGCACATTCAACAATGGTAATGCTGAATAAAAGTCTACTGTTTGAATGAAAAGTAACATATAACAGATAAACGATAATATAGAGTGCACCACTTAATGAGAAATTGCAATATTTAACAGACTCCGTAAGATATTCACTTTAATCCTAAAAGAATTATAAAAGATTGCTATAGGATTTATTGGATACCATCCCGGAGGATTGATTGATGAGGCAAGTCTGTTAAGCTTAATATTGTTCGTTAAGATATTTACCACACAAAGGTAAAAAAGAAAACCTCTCTATCATATTTTATCAACACTTAAGGAATTTAGATAGACATACCTGTCTCTAGAGAGCTCTATCCCAAGTCTCAGAGCTATAAACTTAAAAAGCATCTTAAGACTCTCTTATAAGATATACTCTATATTCGTGAAAGAGTTCCCTGAATGACATAAAATATGGTGAGTTTACGCTTAGATTGGAGATTAATTAGGCATCCTTCTCAAAATGGAAGATGGGTTTAGGGTATTTATCATCTTTGTACTTATAACTAATTGATGCCTGGAAGTTTAGCCGGTAACAAATGTACAGATACCTTTTTTTTTTTTTTCAACATTGAGGCTTTATTTAATAGAGCTCAAAGAGTTGCACCGCCGACACCCGCGAGGGAAGGCATTGAGCAACATTACTAACCTAACTTAACACTAACTTAAACCTAAACGTCCATTTAATGTACAGATACCTGATCGTTCTTCTATGTCATCCAAAACAAGGATCAAAAGTCAGCACTGACAACAATATAGATGTTGAGATACGCGCAAGGGTACTGGCAGCCAACCGGTTATACTACAACCTGAGGAATCTTCTCCACTCAAAACACCTGTCGCGATGAAGGACGAAGCTGTTATCATTTACAGTACTAGTGCTGTACTCCTATGCGCCTCTGAGATATGGACTTTTTGGAAAACTGACGAATCTCTCTTAGTTGCGTGAGCGAAGATTAGGCTCAGAAGAGTTTTAGGCCTCGTATGTGTGGAAGGGTAATGAGAATCGATTTACAGGAGCTCCTACAATGGCGAGCTGTACGAGCTATACCACACCATCGTGGAGCGAACTAGACTCGACAAGATCCGGTGAGTTGGTCATGTCAAGAGTATGGCACCGGCCGACACAACATTTATAGTCATATTAGGCCGTCCACATGGAGATAGGAAGAGTCGTGGGCCCAGGTTGGAGGCCCAGGTATCGAGCATTGTTGGAGCAGGCCAACAGGACGATGATAATGTCAAACGATCTAGACCGTAATTATTTTTTTTTTGGTCTTTCAATAGATAAAGCCTGATGGTCTAGCGTCTTGGAAGACGTAACTGGAAAAAGTGCCAGATAAGCACATGAATCGCAAGCAAGATCAATTTGCTGCTTCAAATTAATATCTTTTGAAATATTACAGCTCCTCTAAAAATACGTTATCAAAGAATAGACTTCTGGTTAAGACCAGCATTACCCCAACTACACAACTGTACATTATTTTATATATAGTAGTTATTAATTCTTAAACGCTCTTAGGTTTACATCAACAACATCTTTCAATACTTCCAAAGCACGCAACATCCAAATGAACCATTCTCCTTTCAACAAATGCACCACTCCGGTATGGAACCAGTGTAAATGGAATGTAACTGTGCAGCTTGTTGTAGTATGCAAATGGAAACATGAATGGCGCCTCGCCGCACAACTATCTCGCATTCTCGTGAATTATTTATCACCTTTAAAGTTTATCTAATCATGAGTTTGTCTTTCCCATTTGCTACATGGAACCGTAGCTGCTACGGCAACGAACGGCAATGGGGAATAAAAAACCATTTTAATGGTTACTCAACTGTTGCTTAACAAATTTTAACCTAACACAAACATATTGGAGGATGTAATTGAGTACAAACAAAAAAAAAACACTATCCACCACTTCCCATATCGAATGCTAGTGCTCGTGATCGTGATGGATTACTTTTTTTGTTGTTGCTTTTACTCCCCTTATACCCATCTGCACCATGAACTTGCATTACCAGGTACGTGTATGGGTCACACGGAGTTAAGCAGCGCGTACTAGAACACTGAACCAAGTTCAGGCACGCGGCAACACACGCCCCCTCCAACTCAACTCGCCCGGACAGGCTCCAGAATGCAAATCATCGCAAACCGCTTAATTAAATGGTAATCAAGTCTCGGGTCGGCTTTTTTTCCCAAATGACGTCATGGTGCTTTTTTTCTCCCGATCTCTGATGTGTGCTGATGGGTGCGATCTCTCCGTGTGCAATATTTACGATCGGACTGACTGTAAAGCGGCACTGCCCTCCAAATGATCGCTTATTATACAAACACTTCAAAGCACATCTCCAACTGCACCACACATCGCCACAGTCAGTCAGCAAAGATCTCGCCGATACTGCGCCGTCGACTGGCGGCCTGCCTGCCGGATGGGGCACGTGGCGAGGAACAGGGGCGTCAAAAACTTTAAACGTCTTGACTTGACTAGCATAGCTCAGGAATGCGCAAGTAATTAAACGAACTACACTTGCTTAAACAGTTTTTTGCTGTTTGTTTGTGGTGCTACTGCTGCTGTGCGGGCTGCTTGCTGCTTGGGAAATTGGGATGATGATGAAGATTGCATAGGTGATGCACTTGAGAGCGGCTATTTTCACGCCTCAAACATTTTCTATTTACACTTTACGCTCAATGGGTTTTGCACTGATTGCTTTATTAGGGGTGGTTGCGTGACATGGATACTGCTGGAGGACATTAATAGTTATTGCAAGTGTTACATCATGTAAACTTTGGAGTGTGACTACTTGTGACATTTAGGAGTGATTTTATTTCGTAAATCGGGTTGGATGCTATAAAACGGACTCTTTAATTAAATTATTCAATTATTATTTTCCAACATTTTGATAGTTAAAATAATTAAAATCTTTTTGATCTGTCAATGCCAGTGTACTATAATTAGTTACTTGACGATCCGTAACGAATGCCGAAACGAATAAACGAATTTTAAAAACCTTTTAATAACAAATTCCCCGTTGTGTGAGGAAATTAAGACCATCTTTTGTTGTCATGAGTGGAATTCGTTCTGTTGAATACAGTCGAGAGCATCAGCAGAGAATCCCGAAATAAGAGATGAGTTAACCACGAGAGACCTCACTAAAATGAAGGTTCATCTTTCGCTTCGCCAGAGACTAAGGCTTATCCTATGATTCCGTATCCTCATTATCCTATCTAACCTTATTCTTTCTCATCTGTGGATGAAACAGTCTCCATTACAGACAATGCCATCGTCAACACTGCAAAATGGGAGGCAGACAGGACACTGTCGTTGATCTTGCGGTAGTAGAGGCGTTATGTTACCTTCGGGAATCGGGCGTACTACGGGTTCCACAAACTCCTGCGATCCAGAAGACTCAAACAACGCACGAAATGGACCATATATCGCACACCGATACTGCCGGTAGTCCTCTACGGTCTCGAATCTATGCTGGACTATGCTGGCGGAGGACGCCGATGCACTCGACAGTTTCGAGCGGCATGTGATACGGACTATTTTTGGCGGTGTGTGCGAGCAGGGCGTGTGGAGAAGGAGAATGAACCACCGGCAATGATGAAGACATCCTGACGGTTGCCTAAGCCGGAAGGATACGCTGGTTGTGGCACGTGATGAGGATGTCTAACTAATGCCCTGCCAAGAAGGATCTCGTCAGCGACCCGTTCGACACGAGACGTAGAGGAGCACAACGAGCTCGTTGGTTGGATCCAGTGGAGTCAGACCTGAGGGAGATCAGAAGTGGAGGAGTGCAGCCATGGACCGAGTTTCCTGGAAACGGATTGGACACCAGGCCATTACTACTAGACGTGCTCCCTAGGAGCAGGCCAAGAAAGAAAAGAAAGTATACTGGACTCTGTACATTGTTACAGTGTTCATAAGTTCAGTATTTATATTCTTTTGTTACAATCTACCTCGTTAGTCAGGTCGAATGCACTCACGACATGTACCAGAACCCGGGGTTCATGTGGGTTATATTGCATTAAATCCTCGGTTAACACTTTATCTCAATTTAGGCCTACCATTTCTTCTCTGTTCATAATTAGAATGATCTATAACTAGATTGGGGCGGCCCGGTGGTGATGCGACAGCGGCGCCGGTCTTCACACGGCAGGACCGGGGTTCAAGTCTCATCTGGGCCGTTCCCCCATAGTGAGGATTGACTAACCAACTATGCGGTATCAATTAGTCTAGTAAGCCAGAAATGGCAGGCATGACCTTTAAGAGGTCGTTAGGCCATGAAAGAAGAAGAAGATAACTAGATCTTAATAGACTTAACAGACTGGGTGGACCGGTACCATTCTCATGACATGCCCAACCCACCAGTCGTACAGTCTCGTTCCAGACTTACGGCCAAAACTCCTTCTGAACAGTTTCGCTCTCAAACACTAAGAAACTCCAATATTATAGGAAAAATCTTTTAACTCTCATTTGAGCACACGGTCAGATCACCTTCAACGTGTATCAAATTAAGCAAACGCCCGGCGAAGCTAACATACTCCAGCTAACCTCCATAATCCGCTACCACTCGAACGAAAAGATCGATTTTTATTCATTTATCTGTTGGTTCACCATTTTTCTTCATTTCCTTCACGCAAACCGACATCTATGCCGGTGTGTGAAACGAGCCGGTTTTGAATATTTTACCCTGTTTTAATAGTGCTTGTCTTCGATTCGCAACCATTTCATCACTGATCTGATCCATATTTCATTGAAATCTATGCCCATTTTTCCTACCCGAAAACGAATTGCCAACGCGCGATTGAATAACGCGAACCGAAACACGTGTGAAAGTTATCCGTAGATTGTCAACCGAAGATTAGACGGTTCGGAGGTTCACGACTTAATGGGTTCAGTTCGTTTTTAAAGTGTTAATTGGTGTAAAAAACATTCTTAGATTTGGGAGCTCAAAGTTTGCTGTGTTGTGCAATAGTTACAGAAATAGTATTTAAATAAACACCGTCAATCATACTAGTTTTTTTTCTGCCGGCCTCTCTGTCTGGCTGCACCGAAATGGTGTATGTTTTTTTTCTCCCCCATATACTTCACACATCGATGTTGGCTGATCGTTAGCGAATTCAATGGCCGGATAACTGATTCGCACCTGGGCACTCTGAACCTCCTTCGATGGAGATTACCAAGACGATTGCCGAGACGAATGGATGGTGCGCGCAAGGCAGAGGACAGCACCAAAAGCAACGCTCCCGGTCCGGTCTGAGGGTGCCCGGGTCGTTTAATAAATACAGCTGATTTTTTATGCTAATCCAATAAGCCGTCGAGCAAGTTTCGATCGCTGGCAGCGCAAGCGTCCGGTCCGGCGGTGGTTGAAATTTGCATTTTATTGGGCCTCTCCACCCCGTATCGCCATCGCACGATTAAGGATGCATGATAAAACTGCAACTTTATGGCACATATTTAGAAAACGCGCGATGTGTATCCTACAGGGATCCACCGTTTCTTACGCAGCGTGTCCGCAGTGGTTCAGTCTTTCGTGCAGATGACCGTGTCACAAGGCTGCTGCTGTTTGTACAGCGAGGACATTTTTTAATACTTCTGTTCCATCTCCATCCAACCTCCTCCAATGTTTGTCTCGCGATGTAAATTGCGATGCTCGAAACTGCTGCTGATGGCTACGGGTGTTACCTAATCTCTTAATGCCCTGCCATGCCTTCCTCTATTTGACCACGATGTTTGTTGTCTTTCGCTCACGGTCGCAACCGTTTGTTCGAAATCAGTGTTTGATCGTATAATCGTTTGTGCGATGGTGGAAATGTGATAAAAGCAAATAAAATGCACATAATCTCTCTGGAGCTATTATCGTCATTTGACTACGGTGTCATAAAAGAGTGTAAAAAAATAAATCAATTCTTTAATAATGTTTGATAAGGCATTACCATGAGAAACTGAAGATGTACTGTCATATAAATAATCCCATGCGCCAGGGATGTTTAACGAAAAGCCACCATCGAAGAAGTTATGATCCCAAAATACCAAGAACTTAAGTCTTAGTCAATGCTAGACAATATTATTAAACGACAACGACATTTATATATTCTAATCGACTCACAAGTGATGTTTAAATACTTATCCAGCAATTCATTCGAGAAATACTCCGAATCGCTCACGGAAGACTATACTACTAGTTTGGTTATTATTACACTTACTATGATTGTCTAAAATGACTTAAAGAAGTTGCTCCTTCGTTCTTGAAGCATTTTAAAGCTAACTTAATGATAAATTGTAGAGAATAAGTAGAGATACGGACACTGTCGAGTGCAAGGTGCCAAGGGGCAACAAAACGGGAACAGCGTAACTTTATGCCGAGTTAACTCCTGGCAAGAGGTATTCTCGTCAGGACGTACATGTAGATTGCAGAGAATAGTGCCAGCAAGTAAATTCCATGGTCAATAAACCCCAAAATGAAGCATCCTACGGATGTGTATTCAACTACTGAATGAACTAGTGAGCAGTAAAGCATTTTGGCCGACGTTGGATCGCCTAGAACCCCCGTTAAATACTTCATCAAGCCTACAAGCTGATTACTCCAGGTGACGATGTGCTCCGGCTCCGGGTGGAAGCACAACCTATCCTCAAGGAGCACTCCAAGGTCCTTGATATAGCCTCTGCGATCCATGGTGCAGTTCAGTTTATAAGTGTAAAACAGGGAATCAGCATTTCTGACGAAGGTGATAGCAACGCACTTCTCGAGGCACAACTCAACAGGTGGTGTACCAGAGCTGGAATTTCTACAAACCTGAATCATAAATTTCAAGTGTCAAGCCGTTTAGGTAGACCATGAAAAGTAATGGTCCTAGGTCCTATAACAGGACAGAACTATTCAGCTCCGGATGAAAACAAAACTAAGCAGCGAGAATAGGCGATAAAAAGGAAGAAAATAGTATGAACAAAATAAAATCTAATTTACGAATAGCAATATGACAGTATTTTGGTTTTGTCGTTTTATAATAATAATGTTGTTCACAGTCAAGTTTAAAAATGTTTGAACAGGTAATTTCGAGTATATTTGTACTAGTACTAAGTCATGATCTACTATTAGTTGACTCCACATTCAGTTGTAAAGGGTGTAAACTGAATAGAATATGGAGCTGTAGAAACTAAGTACTTTCAATGCCCAAACTCAAGGTGATAGAAGACACATCTGCAACTAGCACAATGTACTGGTAAATTATATCATAAGCACAGTATAGCATAGAAGCAGCGGTGTTGATCTTTCACACTTCTGAATATCAGATCCCATCGAAGACTTCTCACACCAACGAAATATCTAATGTATATGAGAGCCAGGCCTCTGTTATAAACAACCAGTCTCACTATCTGTTCAATTTTCGTCCAGATGACGCTTATGAGGCCCGTACTTCTAGAAACAATCTGGACCCGCATGACAATAAACTAACTTGGTTGCTGGAGTTGGAAGTTCAGGAGCATGGATTTTTCCTTTCTATGGCACAACCAACACGAGAAATTTTGGCCTGGTATTTTGGGCTTCCTTGACTTCATTGTTATGTGGATGAATATTTGGTTCTGCATATGGGCCAACGATCCAAACAAGATTCGTTTTCTCATGAATCCCAGCCAAGTTCGAACTCCTATTTCTGCGTGATGGGGATTCATATCGGTAGTTCAGAGAGGCTTTTCGGTTTTCTGATACCCTGGATCCTAGATCCTGTCGATTTTCCTGTCGAAATGTGTCATATTGTTGTTCTGATCAGTCTCTTTATACAAAAGATGTTGCTCTATGTTGCTAGCACTACAATTTCATAATAAACGTCAATTGGAAGCCTCACAATTTTCCACCCTCCCTAGCTGAAACACTAATCGAACACTTAGGAAGGGAAAAAAGGCGTCGAAAACCTTTCCATTTCGCTCCATAAAGCGCGTTCGCCAGGTACGGAAAACACTGGGCAGGGTGTGAATTTACGGTGCATCGTTTTACTTCCTGCTATTTTCCACAACCCGGCCAGTCGACGCTGGGGGGAAAAACCGGAATCGTTCCAATATCGACCACATATGCTCGCCGCATTTACACCCGAACCAGATGTCGGATTGCATGTGCATGTACGGCTAAGCGGTTAATTGGAGGTGTTTTCGCCCGACCGTGTGCACATTTTAACATTCACTCTTCACGCTACCAATCGGCTAGGTGGGAAGGAAACACACCCGACCGGAAGTAAGCAACCGGGCTTGAGCTTTTGCGTTAGTTCCTTTTCTTCACCGATGGATCGAACGAGTCGCGAGCCACCAAGAGGTTCGAATGTCCGGTTTTGTCGTTGGTTAAAGCGCTGCCACTTCCTAGAGGAGATCTTTCGAGCTTCCGTTTTCCGTACCGATGGAACGCTCATCCCTTCGTGAGTGTGCGTTAGCGCACAGGTAATGGCCCCGGAAGTACGATGCCGACCATATTTAGCATCGTCGCAGCGTGTGAGTAATGAGCGACATCACATTGACATTGAACGGTGAGCGCGGGCAAAGCTGCGATCGGGTTGAACGGCATCGTAGGACTGACTCAATGCATCACCTTCCCGGAGGCCTCCCGGGGGAGATTGACAAAGATCGCACAGGTTACGGACCGCGTGACCCTTCACACTCACGAACGAGGCCGCGTACGCGTGGTTAAAACCCATCGGGTCTCGGGCAGGAAACCCGAAACGGTACCGGAGGCCGTGAAAATAGTCACGCGCAAACAGTGCCGCCACACAAGGAAAATGCCGATTCACGAAAATAAACAGTTTTCCATCGGATCGGTTGCGGCTGCGGGATGCTAAAATTAGTGAACTGGTGCGTCTTACGCGGTGGGAGAGACGTTGGACGCTGGGAGACGCGACGCACTGGGGGACGACGTCTGCAGTTTATTTTGATGTTTCTATCCAAGACTAGAATAATAACAGTGTGGTTGTGGCGAGAGCTCTAGGAGTTATCCAGTTGTCAGCGGTGCGTTTTTTTGGTTTTAGTATTTATAGTATTGCTCTGTTTTGGTTCATTTTATCGAAGTTAAAGGTGTTTTTTGTTAGGTTCTTTTCAGTTTTAGGTAATTTTATTTTATTTCTCTTTGCAAGTATTGAATATAACTTTATAACCAAAATTTCGATAAGTAGAATGTCTTCTTGAATGTTAAAGGCTTCGTTTTTATTTGTTTTGTTACTCAACTGATTTTTTTTTTCTTTCTACAAGTAGTGAAATCAAAAACAATATATTGCTCTATTACTTTTTTCCGTGTCTTAGTTTATTTTTTATTTATTTTCCATTATGACGGCTTGGCGTTGTATTGTCTCATGTCTTAGTTTATTCTTTAAATCTTTTTTACATTTCAACAAGTTTACGCATATAGTTCAGTTGGTTATGATTTTGCTCATTCAATATTCTTTTTTCTCTAATTACTATTCGAATTGTGCGTACGATAACTCTCTACTCTATTTTCTTAACATTTAATGCTTATTATTAAACATACATTCAAAGCAAAATCTTCTTCAAGTATTTTAGAAGTAATGAGTTATAATATAGTAAATAATAATTTGACGATTCAGCGATAGACATTATACAAAATTATGAATGAATAACTAAATGTTTTTTTGATAGTTTTTTTTATAATTTTTTTTCTTACAAAAAATTATTTACTTGATTCTTGATACATTCAACCTAATATTTCATTAAGGTTATACGTGTTTAAACCTATTATCTTGTGTTTTAACTGTTGTATTACTTCTGCTTTTACTTATATTTCATAAAATATTGTTTAATTTATTTTGTGTTTTTTTTGTATTGTTTTTTTTCTTTTTTAAACTACTTGTTTATACTCTAAAATGCGATTGTTTAGTTATTAAAAATGAATGTATTTTGCTCGTTTACATTTAAAAATATTGTTTAGAATGTACTACTACAGAATTCTCCTTTACTTCAGTACTGCTTCAAAATTGTTGGATGTATTTTGTTTCTTTTATATCCTTGTGTATTATCTTCTCTTTAATTTCATTCGCCTTACTCTGTACGTAATTTAATGCAGTTTTTATTGGATTTACTGTGTAATATAATTATTTCTTTAATAATTTTTTTATAATTTATAATTTTTATATTATTGTTGTTTTAATATAGTTAAACATATTGAAACAAATCGTTAAAAATAAGAAACTTTCTTAATATAGTTCGTAATTCTTCCCATTTCTTATTTTCATTTAATTTTTAAAATTATATTATTGAACCGAATGAAAGATTTTTTTTAAAGAAAAAAAAGTATTAGTAAATACAATTGTAAAATATTATTTTGTTATAAAATATAAATATTATAACAAATGAAATGCTAAAAAAGGCGTCCTTTAACTTTCAACCTCGCACTGAAAACCAAACATTTGTAAACCAAATCAACGCTCTGTTTTTCCCATTCCAGTTCCATCCTTCAGACCGTGTACGATTCCGTTCGATCGGTCATTGATATTTTCTTCTCGTTCGAAGCAAACGAAGAAAATAAACCAAAAAAAAAACAACAGGAAAATAAAACACTCTTTACCAAACAAACGGCATACAACCGGCAGTACGTACGTGCGAGGAATCGGATGCAACAGGAAGCCGGCCCCACTCCGTTGCACCGGCTCCAACATTGACCTCCAGCCATCCGCCGCATCGGTCACATCGGTGCATATGGACGTTCGACAAAAAAGCGGCGTCGAGCGTCGTTGCAGCTGCATTATTTACAATAAATCACACGACCCGCTAAAAATATTCCTAGTTTACCGAGTCGCGAGAAGAGGTGCGCCTACTTACCTCCACCCAAACACCACCTTCTCTTCCTCCCTCCCAGATATTGTTCTGTGCACGATCGTGCTATAAAGATGGAGCATCTATTTCGGTACTCTCTATCATTGCCATCTACCAACCGTTCCTTCTATTGCTCGGGTTGTTTTCTCGTACCGAGGACGAAGCCGGCTGACAGATTGGCCTCCGTTTTGGAGTCAGAAGACCGCGCCACCCAAAAACCCAAACGTCTGACCGTGAAATGGACCTGCTCGCGACGCGCACGTTTCCCATTTCCGACGCTTTGTTTCGTTGTGTTACTAATTTCTTCTTGCGGCGAACGATCAGCTTCCCGGCCAGCTTCGTCTTTGTTTGGTAAACAGTTTGGTCAAGGCG
Source organism: Anopheles maculatus (assembly GCA_002091835.1). Classification (NCBI taxonomy): domain Eukaryota; kingdom Metazoa; phylum Arthropoda; class Insecta; order Diptera; family Culicidae; genus Anopheles; species Anopheles maculatus. Next base: position 133,485 of record KZ061771.1, read on the forward strand.
TTGCACGTTATACTTCCCTTCGCTCGTGCCATCCCCTCGTGGAGATTCACGTGAGGAGAAAGATTTCATTCACGTTTGTGGCGTGCCGTATGCATGCTGTAGGTTATGCTCTCGGTGTCTTTCTCTCTCTTTCTTGGCCAGCATACAACGAGATCTCCTTCGGCAATCGGGGGATGCATCTGCCGATTAACGCACCACGGCTAGGATGACGCGAAACTATTCGCTGATGCTGCCAGCTGCAGGTGACGATCTCAATGACCGGGTTTTTCTTTGTCACAGGGCGCGTATTGACAAATGGGGTGTCCGTGTGTCCGTGCCAGTTGCTACTGTTGTCGGTCGGATCGGTTTTCGCCAATCGGCAACAATGTGAACTGGGTCAGGGACGACGGTTTCGGGTGAATCGATCTTGGCAGAGGGGTTTTGTTGATGTTTTCGTGATCTACTTCCGTGGGGCAGATGGGCTGGATTTGTTGTGTTGGTTTCCCGTTTCAATCAAATGTGTCAATTCATAATATGACCGGGAGAGAAATGTTTAAGAACTGCAGTAACTTGCGGTCTAGGTTGATCAGCGAGGATGTTCACTTTACGAAAAATATGAAATCGTTCAGGATTAACAATCTAACTTTTTGGTTTTGCAGAGAGAAAGGTTTTTGCAGAGAGAATGTAAATGAAAGACTATCCAGATTTTAGTGTCTGTCTCTTAGAATTAGTCTTAGATTTTAGACTTAATATTCCTCTTCTTTCGATCTTAATCCTCGAATGGTCTCAGCCTGCAATTGCTGGCTTTATTGACTTGATTTTGAAGATGCTTAAGACGCAATTCGATACCCGGAACACATCTTGGAATTAAAAACTGTAAGTTTAGCTGCGGCGGCCCGGCCATGGGGCGGCCCGGTGGTGTATACGATAACGGCGCCGGTCTTCACACGGCAGGACCGGGGTTCGAATCCCAGCGGACCGCCTCCCCGTACGCAAGACTGACTATCCAGCTACGGGTAAAACTAAGTCATAGAAAGCTAGAAATAGCAGGCAGGCCAAGACCTCACGAGGTTGTAGTGCCAAGAAAGAAGAAGAAGAAGAAGTTTAGCTGCATTATAAATAAAGACACGTTATGAAGAATTTATAGCCGCAATGTCCTGCTTTTTCAATCATATGCAGAAGTATGAGATTGTTCTTCATAAGTATCTACAATATTCCAAGACTTCCTACATCGACAACTTCTATCGTCTTCTGGTTAGGTGTGATTACGTGGCTTTACCTTTGAAAACCTCAGCTTTTAAAGACTTCTCAAACTCTTTAACAAAATCAAGAATATAATAGACTTGTTAGGCTTAGATTCAGCTTAAAAACGACAGTACATCTTTGGATGATCACATTATCGTACCGGGTGTTTAAGCCAGATTTGGCTGTTGCGATTCTGTTTATAATTCGTAACTGACTTGACATATCAACACAAGCGTTAGGTTATTCGAGAACTAACAGTATGTACAATCAGATGAAAAGTATTCAAGCGAAGCAAAAATGTTATCTCACACAACTAGTGGAAAAGTATCAAAAGTACAATGATCAACAAAACCGGGACTTTAAAAACCATCCGGAGTAAGGTATAAGCATGCAACGGACTTCACGACAAAGTGACACGAAGGAAATAACCCTATAGAAGACAAGATTGGGTTTGCACCAACGCTTTCTTGAGCTATCTGCAGGCGCTAGGCACACGAGATGAGATCGAGGATCCGCGTTAAACGTAGATCTTCGGTATGTATCGTACAAGCGCCGCAGAGGTCAGCTTCTAACCCAGAAAGGTCGTCAGAGGTGTCCGGTGAACGCGAAGAAGCTGCTCAACAAGCTGACGCACCCGGAGTAACCTTCTTCGACGAAAAGAATTGTTGCCAGGACCAGAAATTTAACTTCGGAGGTTCCACTGATGTCTCAAACCTAATGACGTGATGCCGCCGTTCTTCTTCGACCAAGGCTTTAGGCTAAATTCCGATGGCTACATAAACATGCTGGAAACGTTAATGAAGCCTTGGATAACTACAGCAGCCAATCGTTGGCTGTATGTGTTTTAGCAGAATTGGGCACCATGCTGAAAAATTTTAAGACTTCACTACGCCGAATGTGTGACCTCCTAACTCGTCGGATCCTAATCCCGGAGAATGCCGGATCGAGACCGTTATCGATGCCGAGGGTGGATGCCTATTTTGGATGATCATGGTAAGCTACGACTCCTATAAAAAATCGTTTTAAATGATTCAGTTTTCCCAAAAAAATGCTTCTATTCCCCTAGGCATCTTTCAAATATGGTTTGAACGCCCTGTACATATACAAAATTGCTAGGCTCCAAAGAGCTGTTTCAGTCGTAAGTCAATCACACAGGAATGTGCACTATCTGCTAATTATGTTTTCTTGTGGTTTTGGTCATTCATTTGTTTTCCAAACAATATGTATAAGATAATGTTTCTAAAATATATTTTATTAAAGTTTTTCTAAGGCAACTAATAATCACCGAATTGCCAGATATATTGAACTACTGTCTAAACAAGTTCTCCCAAGGTTTGAGGAAGACTTGCGCATTTTTGCTTTCCAAATTAACACTTTAAAACATTTCTCCCGCCTGCTGTTACACCCATTTCGCAGCCCAAACCATGATCGATGATCCTCGCCCAGTACGCACGCCTGCAGGGGCACGGACGGCATCCATCAACTAACAGGAGTGGCGCCCTAAAGGGATCATTTAACAGGAAATTACATGCAAAAAAGGGGAGCGATGAACAATTTCTTCTATTGTCGCCATACCCAGGGTACACGAGACTGCACCCTTTTTTTTCTTCTGTGCAGCTCGCCTTAAATGTCTCCGTAAACTCTCGCAATGTAAAGAAATAGTGCGCAATGAAACGATTTTTCTGTGTGCGTACAGACCCGTGGCACGACGATGGTTGCGCGTCCTGAGGGACGGGAAAAATGGGCCTTCTTCAAAAAATACAATCACCCATCTATCATGCTGACTGCGTCCGATAAGCGTACCGTACGAAGTAAGGAACGATTCTAAATCAACGCCCGATAAGACGGGGCCCGACACTCGGCCGGCTAGTAGTAAGTGGCTGCCACGAGGGCCAGCTTTTATGGCACCTTCGCTATCAGCCCTCGATTCAGTCGCGCTCCGTGGGCCCGGTATCACTTGGCACTAAATAATATTATGGGGTCTTCCGTGTAAGCCTTCCGGTGACTTAAATATTGACCCAACCGATAGCACCACGCTGTTTGCCCGGTGGAAGAAGCCATCCCGCATGGGGTTGTAGCTAGAAAAAAAAAATCTGTTGACTTATTTACTTCAAGATGCTGAAGTTGACAGAGTTCAGACAGGGTTTTTTTTTATTATAAAGAGAGAATCCTTAATGTCGTATCAGTCAGTCGGTGGGTCCGGTGGTAATGTTGTTGACATTTCTGGGTCTTATCGCAGCAGAGAGCGTCATCCGCATTTGACGAATGAGGAACGTTTCTTTCTGACTTTCTTTCCATTTTCCCAGTTAAACTTCCGTCTACCTCTTGTTGTCGCTTCGTGCTACCTTGTTTTGATCCTCGAATGGAACTCGACCCAGCATTCCCGTGTGGGCCTTGCTCAAGTGTGAACCTTTACCGGGCGCGATATCGCGTGCAGGACCCATTGGAACAAATAAAACCTTTTCAAGTCCAACTGCGGGCACCCTCAAAATCGACGATGAGAAGGAGATACAGCAACAGCACGAAGGAGACGTGGCAGCGAGCAAAATGTAATCCAAAGCAATATTTTCGGTCCGTTATCGCCGGCGTTACTGCCGATAACGTCCGCCCAAGAATGGGTAGGCATTCAGCATTCAACCCACAGCTGACACTGGGGCCTGCGCAGATAGTAGTGGTCAGCACAAAACCCGCACACTAACCCCTTCACCGCGCGAACCGCTGGCCAATTCGTCGCTCGAGCACATTTATTGTTTGGCGTTGGGATTTTGATAGTGTCGGGCATTCGGCTTTATCGTCCTGGTAACTGCGCCGTTTCGGAAACTCTCCCAGCAGGGAACCGGCAGCTGGCGACATCGGGTGGTGGGACATTCGTAAAGTGGACATGATTGCACAACTTTTTTTTTGCTGAGATTGGATGAGAAATTACGCATCGGAATCAAAACGTGACACAAGCCTTATAATACTACTCACGGAGCATTCATCTTTCTTTTGAGACTTTATCAAAGTAGATGGTTACAGACTTTGAATGAGCATTGGGGGGTTTGAAATGTTGAGAAGCTTTTAGAAAGTTTAGAAGGATGTCATCAACAATAACTCAACTGCACTGTTTACTTTAATTATAAACGACATAGTGTGTCTGGATTGGGAAAGGCTTTTATGAGTTGGCGACTTGCAGATCTTCTTACCAATTTCTGACCTGGAGAGTTGCCAAAGACTCCATTAGCAAATGCGATAACGATATAGTTCTTTCTCAAGAAAAAGATCTCCTATTGAATTTGACTTGTTTATTCTATGCCCTTTAATAATGTAGTTTGTGACTAATGCGTCCTATCGGATAGCATACTTACATTAGCAGATGATTTTAAACTGATGATCTCCAGAGCACTCTGTACACTAGGTAGAGTTAAGTAACGTGTTACAAAAAATTTTGAGGATCCAGGAGTACATTGCTAAATCTTTGTCTTTGTTCAATTGTTCGAACGAATTCAGAATTTTCATGCATCTTGTTGATCTTATAACAACATACCGATCAGATCTGCACCATGTTGTAAATCTTGGAAAAGATGGTAGAGCAGCAGCTACTCTCCTGCAATCTTATCACTCATTTTAAAGAGAGCATCTGACAGTATAGCCAGGGTAGAAGTATAAGACGCAATGAGCTCCTTTGGAAACTCAAATAAGCTTGTCAGGTTTGTAAAAATTACATTCTAAGTGAAGGTGGAAGGAAAACTCTCCGGATCCTTTTCTATCATCAAGGGCCTGCACCAGGATATTTTAGAAGACTGCCACTTCTCTTGAATCTGACGCTAAAAAGGACCATCGAAGAACCGGAGAAACTCGGAAACTTCGGGGACCGTCTTCTATAAGTCACTCCAGATTTGGGATCCAGACGCTGATGATATGGACATCATTGGTTTGAGACTCTCCTACTTAGCAGAAGCTTACCAAAGGATCGAACAAGCGGCCCTGATCCTCGTGCAGAAGATTAACGAGGAGAAGACCAAAATGATGGTGGCACCACCAGCGGCCCTGCTAACAAACATCAATTTACGCAGGGGTAGGTGATTGCATCTTTGAAGTCGTCCAAAACTTCACCTATCTGGAGGCAAAAGTCAGCACCATGATCATTATAGATTTTGAATTACACGCAAGGGTGCTGAAAACCCACTGGTCACACTACAGTCAATTGAGGCTGACGAGGCTGATACTGTATATAACCTTCAAAGTCCCAGTACTCAAATACATCTCTGAGACACAGAATTGCGTTGTAGAGGAAGTTGATAAGAGAGATTTTTGGCTCTGGAAGTACATTGGAAGAACAATACTCGCCAGACTCGCCAGACTCCGGTACGCTGGTTATGTCATGACAAAGGCACCGGACGACCTAACTCGTAAAATTTAAGCAATATAGACGTTTTGTCGATTTTTTAAAAAGTTAAATTTCCAGGCCCTTAGCAGGATATTAAGACCAAGACATACTATTTAACATTGATTTCAGATCGACTTACTTTAATTCTATTGTAAACGGTAAAAGTTTACATCGCTTGAACTGGAACTTTTTGTAAGCAATAGAAAAATAGTAATAAAACTCAGACTTTTGCGAAAAGATCTACAAAAAAATAAGCGTCCGGTAACACACTTTGCTTCAAATTATTTGCCACTTAAGCTCTCCAACCTACAGCTTCGAACGGTAAATCATTGTCACCTATATCCAACTCCAATATCACCGGTAAATACATTTTGCCACGCTAGTGACAAACGAACGCAAAAGCCCTAAAATTGCTGATCCCAAACATACTGTCCCAGTGCTACAATGCAGACAAAGTTAAAACCAGATGTGTGCACTTTTGTCCCGGCGGCCTAAGTAAACACACCACCCAACCAACCGAGCGATAGCTGCTGTAAACCGAACCCAAGTGCATCGATAAGCAAAACCATTCCGTGCATGTTTGTACGTTTGTGAGCAAAAGTGCAGCGACAATTCCGCAGCGACCGTTTGGCTACACCGAAATTTGAATTCCGACATTGTGCACGCCGGCGGTTGCAGAACGATTCTTGGGAACGTTTCATCGGTGCTGGTTGACTTTCAATCATCTTACCATTGCGATATGTGAGACGTCGAGCCGCAAGATACCACATACCGGGTGGTGTTTCGGGTTTCTGGTCGGGTTTGTGCTGAATCTTAACTTTTATCACCTTTGAAGGACAGCATGCCTGTTTGTGGTGATGCCATTGCGTTGAGGACAAATATTGCGCTGCATACGGAGCGTGACGATATTTGAGCTTATGTGTGTATGTTGTTTTCGGTGGCCTACTTTTTTGTGTTTATTTAGGTGATAGTTTGTGGGACAAGCTGAACAAATTAATAAGCTTGATAAGTGTTCGAGAAATCTCGATGTTTGCGACGTCCAAGAGCCACAAAGATGTCTCAATCATCTATCTCAATCATCTATCTTGACAACATTGATTGGTTGAAGTATAAATATTTCGGATATATTTACTCTATTCCATCAGACAGATAACAGCTATAAATAGGTTTATCTTAGGCTTTGAATGCTCCAAGCATCTGTTTGCAAAACTTTATGGTTATTAAATAAATATTATTTGGTGGTGTAACTTTGATTGATCAGAAATTACGAATCGAGTTATGCATCATATTACTCTACATAAGTGGTTATTAAACGCAACAACGAGCAGAATAGATAAAACAGATGGAATAAAAGTTAAACATCTTATAATCCTCCACTTAGATTATAATCCTGATTACTCTCAAACCATCTTATTTTACTTTTCAGTATCTTGTGGGTGATAGCGTGTGAAGAGTGTTACAATAAAAGAAGATAGGCCCATTGACAAGTTGGTTTGAAGTGGATCAAGGCCAAGCATTTGAATGCAATCTCAATAAGCTACCAAATAAACGAATAGTTGATAATTATAAGTCCTGTTGCGTTAAATGCTTTAAATGATAATGATATCTTTAGTAGCTATTAGATAGTGTAAACTCTTAAACGGAACGTACCAAGTAGAGGCGTCGATTATAAACACAAATAGAACTAGAGTGTCAGAGGATGTAATAACAAAAAAATGAATAGCTTTTCTCGTCTTGTTGAATATATGATCCTAAAGCCAAACATAACATGCTTCCAAGCTAGACGTGTTTACGTTTTTTATGTTTACGTTATTTATGGTGACAGCTTCCCAGTTTGTTTTGTTTGTATTGTTGTCAATTTTTCACTGGGTGAAGCGTTAGCGTTTAATTTTAAAATTATGTATGTGTTAGTATAGGGACCGTTGAGCGTAGGATAACAAAACGTATTAGTGTCAATCAAGAAACCAAGCCAAATACACGTACGCCGAACGGTCAGTCTAAACCGCAAATTGGCTTTTCCTTCACGGAACATTAAAATATCACAACGTAGGGCCGATCACGAACAAGACGATAAGATCCTTGATAAGATACTAATCATAAATGCTACAGAGTTACTATTTCGATAAAGCAATAGGAAACCGACTGAATTCCAGCGCATGTTTAATAGAATGGCCAGCAATATGAGACAAAATGGTAAGAAAGATCTTTAAACTATCTAATTCTATCACTCTTGAGAGAAACAACCTAATAACGGACTGCCAAAAAGCCCAGATTATGAACTAATGCAGGTAGGATGGTTGGTTAATTTGTCTATTCGGCTCTGCATTCGGTTCTTCTATTCTTGTTAGTGCTTATTTTATTGTTTAAATGTGGTTATAAGTGCCAGTAATTCTTAGAAATTGGATGATATTTATTGTGCTTGAATGTTGTTGATTAGGAATGTGTTGATATTATCATCAAGCTGTCAAGTGGATCGTAGTTGAGAATATCCCAAACAATCGTCAAGGAGATGCTAAACAGAAATTGCAAGAGAGAGGGTGGATTTTTCCAATAGATGTTTGTGTGTCCTATCCGATGACGCGATAGGACGCTTTGGTCTCGGCTAAAGTCAGTATCTGTTCATAGACCACTATCATGTTGGATAGGCACCAATTCCTTGTCCATGTGTCAGAGCCGGTATTTTTGGTCCTAAGAAGGAAGACGTTTGGATGGTGTGGTGCTGTGGATGGTCAATTCTCTTCGTTCTACTAAACTCCAACGTGTCTTGAAACTCATCAGCAAATACGATCTGAGAATGGAGGTAGGTCTTCAAGGAATTAGATACGTGGATTTTTGGATGATCCTGTGTCGAGTAAGCTATGAGAAGATGACGTCGGAACTAAGGTTTTCTTCTGCTGGTATTTTAAAGGGAAATTGTATCTGACCATAAAATGCGTTTGATCCTTTGTACTTCAGAACAACGTTCATTTTCCTTTAGTTATTATACTTGGTGTTAACTAGTTCGTACAAGGTTTTTTGAACTATGAAGCAGTTTGATCTACCTCGGATCATATTTTGAACTTCCCAGTCTGTTTCATGCTCCTGAAGTCTTGTTTGCCACGTTGGATAAGAGATTTTTTTGACAGACTTTTCCCCATCAAACGACCAGAGGTTGCTATTAGTTTTATAGGAAGGTAAGTAGGTGATCAATCGGAAGCCGTCTGCTTTCACAGAGTAGCGATTCTATAAGACTAGAGGCAAAGTCGTCAGTAGCTTGCTGAGGGCGTTATTATAGAGAGAGAGAACCTGTTTAAAAAAACTGAATTTTTTGATCGAAATAACCTCGAATCTAGATAAAAGTTTCAGGAGGAACAAAGCGTGAATGATTAAGACTCGATTGTAATATTAGATAAAACTATTCGAGAACCGTCGATTCATTTTTGTCCACAAAAAAAGCTTGAGTTGAGCTGTCGCAAATTGCCTTAACATCTGTACTTCCAGTGTCAATCATTAGCCTGAATCAATCAAGTGACTTATAGTATTGTGCAAGAAAAGTCGTATTGATTAATGACAAGCAGTTGAGGCCATAACGCGAAATGATAAATTAGTAGCATTGAATTGTAATGCAATCGAATGAAATGATAAATTAGTAGCATTGAATTGTAATGCAATCGAATGAAATTAATCATATGACCTGCTTAAGTGTTTTAATAAACCTCATTTAGCTAAGGTTGCTATAATCTTCCTTTGTTTTTGTTAAACCAACTGATATTAGTTAGATCACTTTATGTATTTAAATTCATGTTCGAGAAATTTGCATAAATGTCCTGAAACTCCGACTGAACCCAATCCGATTGAACAAATGCAGCACTTTACCATACAGCTTTACTTCAAACATTGCATCGAAACCCAAACCGCAATGATCATACCGCCAAGGATCATTGCGCCGTTTTTGCAACCACAAACCGTACCGCCACAGTCTCAATCCGTTCTTCATCGGTCGGCCCGAAAGACAAGCCGTCAGTACCGTCACGTTTACAGTCCCAGTCTGTGTGTGCAAAGCAGCGTACATTAAGCCTAACTACTTAGCTTCGTGAGGACGCGAGGGTTAGGAAGTTAAGCATCATAAAATAAATAAATAACAGTGCGAAAGATAATGAACGCCATCCCGCACCACCTGGAACCACTCAAACCACACAGGGTTGGGGGTTTGTAGATGCGAAAAAGAAAAGCTTCATGCCAACGGTTTGTTGCGATGGGTTATACCGACTTTTGCGTTGCCACAGCACAACTACCCGGCGCTAGGTGGAGCTTGACATTAGCAGCACGGCAACACTAGAAGACCTCGATAAATCAGTCAAATCGCGCCAAAGCCAATTGGTGGGGCTGATCAGATGAGTCATTCTCGTCACACCCGCCAACCTTTCGCACACTCTAACCTCTCGCAGCACACACTAGAGGTACGTCGAAAAGGTACGAAAGAAAACTGGCAGATTCACCACGGCCCCACAAAAACCTCCGGACCAGGGACAAACACTCTCACTTTCACAATCCAATCGCACTCTAGGCGAACCCCAACCAGCACTCTTGACTTTTGACCAGGGGCAAACAAACCGATCTCGAAACTATTGACGACCGTTCCGAGCGCACGGATCGCGATCCAATTTGTGGGCACTTTGTGGGTGAGCTGGCCAGCCAGTTGCAAGGTGAAGAAAATTAGTGGCCTCATAAGTGGTTTTGAGTAATGTGGGCTTTTGCGTTTGGCCGTCCAGCGCTCTGTTGCCAGCACCTAAATCCATGCCCAAAAGCTATCCTCTTATCGGAACTTTTCAATTAAATCAACTGAAGTGGCGATTGAAACGTAGTGGAATGTGGAAAATGTCGGCTACGGTGTGTATTTAACACCTAAGCTCGTTGCTCTAGTGCTCTCTTGTGAGACAAAATGTGCTAACCATTAGACAAAATGGATTGAAACTCATTACACATCAATTTGGGTAAGTACTGCTAGTAAGACAAGATCTTTTTAAGTGCTTTTGGTGACAGTATGTTAAAATGATCTATAAAAACTTAGGCTTTAAATACACAAACGAACAATAAATTTCAACTACTTATAAACTCTAAAAGTATAAGCGAAACGAGTCAAGAAAATCAAACGGAAGAAACATACAAAAAACATAAATAAAAGTGAAACTAACTGAAAAGTATTAAAAGAAAATATATAATTAAAAACAGTATGAAAATAACTTATTCAAAAAAGAAAACATAGAAAATTGGAAACCAATACACTCAAGTGAAACTAAAAACTAATTTAGCACTTTCAAAATGTGATGAAATTCATTATTTTGAATTAAACAAATTACGAAGAAGACTAAAAACTGTTTATTTGTTTTTAAAATTGATGAAAATCAATTGATGAAAAAGGTAAAAATATGCAATTAACATGATCAAACAGGGATAGAAAGTTGAAAAAATATGAAAACGAACTAAGACCTCCTTTTGAAATTTTAAGAGAACATTTAACAAATAGAAATTACTGAAAGAACAATGCAAGACATTTGATCATTTGTTCAGAACACATACAAAACAAGTAATATAAAAATGTATTATAAATTTCATGAAGCTCAAACAAAAATGTTTCAATTAAGAACCTAAATGAATAATTCAAAAAGAGAACTTTTAACTCTATGTTGATAACTAACAAAACAAACAAATTTAATTATATTAATAGACAACACAATCTATAAAACATAAAAAATAAATTAAATAAAAAAGAAAAAGATAGCTAAGTAAATATTGTGGTATAGTTGTGCAGTAAATTACAGGAAGTATCATTAAAATAATTACAAAAACCTATAAAAACCCACCATCGCTAGCAAGTAAGTAGAACATCAAAATTCACTTACAACACACGAAAGCAATTAGGCACCAGCAGGACGGTTACAAACATTTTCCAAACATTTTCGCCCATCCAGCGCTTTGGGCAATGTTTGTAACGTTCCACAATAATGTAAGCCTACTACTGTGTAAGCCACAGAACGAACCCAAGCCCAACGATGTACTGCGCAAGTGCACCGGCATTAGAAGCGAACGGGCGGACCTCATTCGCCAACCCGGCATGACCATTCAGCTCGCATCGGTTGATCCATCCAGCGTGTGTGCAGCCATTAAGGCTATCTTCATAAGTTACCCTGCCTAGGGCTTACGAGCGCCCGCAAAACGCCAGTGAAAAGCAATCAACTGCACCAACCATCGTACGGGCAGCATTACGCTAACGGTTGCTAAAGGGCAACCACTGGCAGCTCCCTTTTTCACTTCCACCTCTCCAACACCGGTTGTCCGCCGGGGCCAAGGCAAACCGAGGGTGGCCAGTTTATTGTCCCCCAAAAGTGTCCAATGTGCAGAGCGTCCGGCAACCGATCCGTCGACCGTTGTGCATTCACTGAGCTGCAGCGTGCAGTAGCGCGTCTCAACGTCATCAATCTTCCATCAGTGCGCCACAGGTTTTATGTTTCGGTTGGCGTGCGTTTGCAGAATCAAGACAGCAACAGCGACAACGATACAAAAGCGAGAGAGAGACAGAGAGAGCGAAAGCGCCTGCACGATGATGGGCAGCCGGACAAAAGCGATGGCTTCGGTGGAGACGTAACATCTTTAGCATAATCAACGTAATAGTGTACCGCGGCAGCTGCTGTGGAACCACGTTCAATGACAACGACTCTAGCGAACCGGATGGCGGACAAACGTTGGGACAAGGCTGAGGCTGGGGTAGGGGAGGAGGCGGTGGTGGTGGAATTTCCTAGTGTTCCGCTACTGTTGCTGATTTTTCAACCCGTGCTCACTGCCAACTGATGTGAGGTAAGCATCAATGTCACGGAGCGGTGCGGCGTTGAAGGAACGAAGAAAAAACCCAAAGGTTGCCGATGGGAAAAATGACAAAATTAGTTTTTAATAACAATATTTACACAGTTTCCCACAAAATGGCAAAAGACAATCGATCACTTTAGTTTTAGAGTGAGTAAAATAGTTTCATTTCCGGTTAGTTATGGTGGAGTAAAGTAACTCGAACGATGTAGTAAAACACAGTTTGTAATTCTTGAGTCACTTCGAACTACGCAGTCAGGTAGTGAAGTCCTTGCTTAGGGAGAACGGTTCGGATGGGATACAACATCCGGAACAATCTTGTGAAAAATCGGAGGAACTTCTAATAGGCCTCCGGACTAAACGGTTGTCAGTATAGTTTTAGTTTTCAATTTAAGTCAGTGCAGTTTTAGTTAGTTGTAACAAAGAATGTATTGAACTTAGTTATAACGTCTGTAGTAAAAACATTTTCTTTTCTGCAGCATTATCAGTTGACCAGGGACACCTCTTGCGAACACAGTCGAGTAATTTCTCAGATAATCTTCCCATATTTCGAAAAATTACATGAGTCTTTAAATTTTGTTCAGTTGTCATTACCTTGTCGTGGCGAACGGATTGCTGATGAGAAAATCCAAGGACTTGTCTCCTTTTTTCATTTTTTTTATAGAGACTTTGGGTCTTTAGGACCTCATTCGCCTTTTTAATGTATATGAATACAGATTGGCGTAAAAGTGTTGCAAATATGGCTTAATGATAATGTACAACTATTGCGGATGTAATGTGCGGCTATGTACTATTGCGGATAAAAACTTCAATCCCTCTCGTCATGTTGTGGATACGTAAGAATAGGTGATGTCCGCACTACAGAAGCTGCATAGAGGTGGGCTGGATTTGTCGGGAAGAGAGGAGGTTTCATATGGAGATTAAATGAATTGGCTAGAAACTAGTCTAAGTTTCGGTCTATGTAGCTATCTTCCAGGTCCGAGTCCAAAAAAGGCTCGTTTACCACCGCAACTTACAGTAACTTCTGTACAGAAACTGCTCCAATAAAAGATTAAAGTTCACCGGTGTTGTAAACATTTTTCTCGAAGACTAACAGAGACTTTCAGTGGGCCTAATGTTACAAATGCCACACTACCTTTTCACCATACTATGAGCGGTGGTACTAAAGTGTCAGAATAGATAACCAAATCTAATGCGCAAACGCAGACTATGCTCATTCAATGTTAATGTCATACTAAACTCTAGAATGACACCGTATCAAGATCACTTAAATTTCTCCAATTAGCACAAGACCCTTAAATTTATGTTGAAAATATTCTAGATCTTAACAATTATTCTAGATCTTAACAGGTGATGTCCGCACTACAGAAGCTGCATAGAGGTGGGCTGGAATTGTCGGGAAGAGAGGAGTTTGTAAATCGAGTGTGACCGATGCGAAGGACTCTCGAAAGGAATCACCATCGTCCCTTGTTGTGGTAGAGTACTTGATGGAGCGGAGTTTCGTGGAGAGTTCTAAGTTGTGCCTTCTATCACTTCGGCGGAGAAGATGGATGTGTGCTTGAGGAGTTTGATGGCGTAGTTGTCGACGCTGTAATAGATTCCTTAGGCAACTAACTCCTGTCCGTTCTTCCTAGGTGGCTTTATGGGCTTGAAACTTGGTCTCACGCAATATCCTGGCAAGATGATACACATTATGATACGTGCCCTTGTCATTCAAAACTTGCCGACCATGTCTGTGAGGAAGTCATGTATGTAACACTCAATCAGAATAAGTGATGGAATAAAATAAAACGTTTTGAATCATCGATCGAGGAAACTCAAACGTGGTCAGGTAGCGAAAAACAGAATTATTTAGCCATACCTCTATCGACGGACCTCATTCAATCATAATGTAGATTCTGAGACGGAGTAAAATTGATCGTCAATGATACATTGCCGTCTTACACACTTGCCAATGTATTACCAACTAACTAAGCTTTGCATGCTCGAAACATATGCTTCTTATATACATACAACTTTAAACGTGCAATTAAAAACGTCACCGATATGGAGCAACAAGTTGATCGATTCTTGCTGTGTAGTCATGTCGCATACCACAGAAAACTTAATAGTAGCGTTCATTTTTTTTTTGTACTTTTCATACCTTCATTTTTCTTTCTGTCCATTTGCAACACAAAAAGCTTACAGCAACTGACTCAATGAAAAGTGAAACAACGACCGTACCAGTTCGCTGCACCAGGCAAAAGCACAACGGCGACAACAACAAAAGCGCTGGATGCAAATTATCGTATCCACCCACTCAGGGAGAGGAGAGGGACAGGAAGGGAGGGTGTGTGGCACCTGAGACCGGTGCATTGTGGCCATCGCGGCAAACACACAACAACGCTAAGGCCAACACAAAATGTACAGTTTATTCACATCGTTCATCTTGACGGCTTAGTAACGGGTCACAGTCGTCAGTCAGCAGAGTCATTGTTGCAGCCGATGTTGTAGCTGCTGTTGCTGCTGCTGTTGATGCCTCAAGACACTCTTACGAGACACGAGATTCGTACCGGTTTGCTTCACATTCGGATGCATTTGCATCCTGTTGAGTCGGAGGGCAGCGGGCATTTAGCTGTCAGTGTCATATTTTTGGAAGTACACTACATCAGCATTGAATAGCTGCGAGAGTCTTTCGGACAACCAGGGTAAGATGAAAAGCAACCGCGACAGAGTTGTCACATTGTGAACGATACGAACGCACACTATTGTTTATATGATCTTTCCTTCCCATCCTTTGAAACTAGCGGTAATGCCAGATTTTTCCCAAAAGAGGGTATATGCGAGCTAGATATGGTCAATTAGGTGACATTTATAGTGAGTTGAAAAGTGGCTTACAGATTAATACGAAACTTACAGATTCCGCTTGAACTTTAAAGTTCTTCAAAGCCATTGAATGTCGTCTGACATCTGACTATTATATAGAAAAATTGTATACACTAAAACATACTTTTGTGACGACACAAAACTTACTCACCATACAACATCAGTAAGGTCCCTTAAATTGCCAACCACAATCAACATCACATCTGTAAACATCGATCCCGTTTACGACTACATGTTCCACCAACTGTTCATGCAATCGTAAATCGTCGTCTTGTGCAATAAAGCCTTCTTTTCACCCCAAACCGTCAGCTGTGACAGATGACACAATAGAGACCTCTCTGCACAGTTGACTTCCGAAAAATCTCACACACCATATCCATGCAAGCTCTGGGTCTGTCCCTTCATGTCCACCTACCCTACGCAGCGCGAATTCGACCGTGCTAGTGTGCGAGTGTTGTGGATTGCAAAATTTATGCGGCTTCCGAGTGTCATATTTCGAACGATTTCTTGCTGCACCACACGCCGTTGACCGTTGACAGTGCTGTGCATTTGAGCGACGCAGGACCACTGTCGGAATGTGACAACTCTAGTGATTGTTATGCTTTGACATGCCAACGAATCCGAACGGATGTAATCAATCTGATGCTGGTGTACGTACCAGCCATTCGCATGCGCATAATGGTGCGGTGGCACGTTGGGCTGACGACATTCCACGCTGGAATTAGCTTCCGAAGCCTAACGGTTATTGGGACCAATAGCAACAACAACAACAACAACAAGAGGCAGCAATGGTGAACGAAACGCGAAGAGTTGCTTAAAGCTTGGGAGGTCTCTATATAAAAATGGGGTGCCACAACAATAACGACAAAGCGGGCTGTTAGTCGATTTTATGACTGGCCCGATGTGATTAGTAGGGCTACGATTTACAATGCAAAACGGGTGGCGCAATATCGGTGAATAGCCGGACATTAATTGGTTTATATGGGTGTCATCTCGACATGGTGGAGCTATGTAGTTATGTCATAGGAGAAATGAGAAGAGACAGTGTTGTTAATAAAGTTGTAGGATTGTTTGAAACTAATAAACATTCTTCTAACAGTCCCCAATAATCTACTTGTTTTGTTTCAGTTATGTCTATAGATGTTGTATAGCAATCATTTGCATATTTTAGAGAAATCAGGATATTGAGAAACGCCTGAAATGATTCTTGTGAGATCTGGCTAAATGGATAGAATTTATACATCATAAACTGGTTACAAAAGATCTTGGTGAAGATCTGACCAAAATTTGAAGATTCGCAGTCACGTAAATTTTAGGTCTAATTCCAACTTCTGCAATCAAACGGCGTAGTCGACAACGTTTATTCTTGAAAATCTGAGTCAATTGGATAATATTACCATAGCTTAGATATTCATATCCCTAACGGTTATTGGGACCAATAGCAACAACAACAACAACAACAAGAGGCAGCAATGGTGAACGAAACGCGAAGAGTTGCTTAAAGCTTGGGAGGTCTCTATATAAAAATGGGGTGCCACAACAATAACGACAAAGCGGGCTGTTAGTCGATTTTATGACTGGCCCGATGTGATTAGTAGGGCTACGATTTACAATGCAAAACGGGTGGCGCAATATCGGTGAATAGCCGGACATTAATTGGTTTATATGGGTGTCATCTCAACATGGTGGAGCTATGTAGTTATGTCATAGGAGAAATGAGAAGAGATAGTGTTTTTAATAAAGTTGTAGGATTGTTTGAAACTAATAAACATTCTTCTAACAGTCCCCAATAATCTACTTGTTTTGTTTCAGTTATGTCTATTGATGTTGTATAGCAATCATTTGCATATTTTAGAGAAATCAGGATATTGAGAAACGCCTGAAATGATTCTTGTGAGATCTGGCTAAATGGATAGAATTTATACATCATAAACTGGTTACAAAAGATCTTGGTGAAGATCTGACCAAAATTTGAAGATTCGCAGTCACGTAAATTTTAGGTCTAATTCCAACTTCTGCAATCAAACGGCGTAGTCGACAACGTTTATTCTTGAAAATCTGAGTCAATTGGATAATATTACCATAGCTTAGATATTCATATCCATCCATAGATGGTTCTGTGGGATTCGATACCAAGTCCTGCTGTGTGAAGATTGCCGCATCTTACATCAAGTATCAACAATTTAGATTGCAATTACAATATTAAGCTATGTTATAGAAAAAAAATCATGAGAATTACTTGATTACAACGAAAATTCTCTTCTTCTTTCCAGGCCTGCTCGTAGGACGCACGTCTAGTAGACAGGGCCTGGCGTCCTATTCGTTTCCATTAAACTCGGTCAATGGCTGCAGTCCTCCATCCCCGGCTGCATCCGATCGCCTTCAGGTCTGACTCCACTTCACTCCATCCAGCCAACGAGCTCGCTGTGCTCCCCTACACCTAGAGCCAACCGTCAGGATATCTACATCGTCAAACAACTCAACTAGCTCGTGGTTCATTTTCCTTCTCCACACCGGAAAATTATAGTTACTAACTATTCCAGAGAGTTAAATGATAAAGCACCACTGCGCTACCAGTCTACTAGTCTAAGATTCGGTCTATGTAGCTATCTTCCAGGTCCGAGTCCGAAAAAGGCTCGTTTACCACCGCAACTTACAGTAACTTCTGTACAGAAACTGCTCCAATAAGAGGTTTAAGTTCTCCGGTGTTGTAAACATTTTTCTCGCAGACTAACAGAGACTTACAGCTGGCCTAATGTTACAAATGTCGCACTACCTATTAGGCTTACTATGGGCACTGGAGATAACTAACTCTTATACGCAGACGCAGACTATACTCATACAAATAATTTCAAACTAAACTCTAAATCAACACCGTATCAAGATCACTTAAATTTCTCCAATTAGCACAAGACCCTTAAATTTATGTTGAAAATATTCTAGATCTTAACAATTATTAGATGTTATGTGATATAAGCGAATGTTTCAGTACACGACGAAACATCAGGTACTCCAATTTATATGAATATGCAAAAGGCATCGTGGACTTGCGAGTAGCTGATGCATGCTGCCAGGTTTAAGATGCTTATAACTCATAGTTCGTAAACATAACTCTTATAAATTATTGCAACAATAACAAATATATCTACCTGCAGTGAAGTTTATCCTTTGATCAGTTCCCAACATAAATAGTCGTAAACAAACATCGGCAAAACGTCCCAAACTAACGCAACGACTCATTCTTGGTGCATTATACCGAACAAAACCCGATCATAAATCGATTAAACAAAAATGAATTACCCGCAAAACCTTCATTAAAACTAGTTTTAAGCTTTTCGTGGTTAGCGGGAGGATCGTGAATCTAGAGAACCATCCCCCTTATTTTAAAAAACCAAGCACAATAGATTTAGGAGACTTTTCGAACCGTACCGACCCGCATCAAGCTTTTAATGTCACATCGCTAAATGTCAACTCTTACCTCATCGCAAGAGGGAAGCTGCAACACGAAGCAGCGGGATCGTAAATTCCAACCCATTTCCTCGGGCAAGATCGCACCCTAAACACGTTGGCGCTGTCTCCCTGGCCATCCAACCAACAAAAAAAACTGATCCAACCATCCCGACTGCATCACACCTTCCGGGCGTTGAATGGAACGAACCCACACATTCCAAATATGTAACCATGTAACCACGGCAACGAAAACGAGAGTACACGTGCGACAGTTGTGGATGACTTTGATTCACTTTCCCTTTCCTGCTGGATGTATCGAATTTGACGTGACGTGCAAAATGGCTGCAAT